>JANCRA010000149.1:209391-343297 GCA_024362935.1 Setophaga petechia
GGAGGGTTTCAGTTTGTGCCTGAGCAGTGTTTTCACTGGGGATGTAATGCAGTAGAAAGTGCCTCCTACTCCTGAACTGAGATTTTTCTGGGTCTTTCAAACAGCATGCTCAACTGGAAATGCCTCATTTTCTGCCCACTCAAGGTGAAACCAGCCCTCTTTCCATGCCAAACACCACGTCTGCCTTGCTGGGAATGTCTCAGAATCCCACACCTCCCATTATGTAATATTTACCATTAGCCCATTTCTTCCCTGCAAGATTTATGGTCACGATGTAACTTCTGGGAGCTCTTTTTTTTTTTGCAAAAGGGTTGACAAATGAGTATTTTTAAATGTTCATTCCCTCACCAGCAGAAGACCCAATACGTGATGCAACACATTCTAACCTTTTCCAAATCTGTTAGACTCATTAGTGCTGCTACTACACTTTCCCAGGGCTGGGGTCATAAAAATATTTTGTACTCATGAGATGAACAGAAAGTTCCAACTTTTCTACAGGAGAACACTGCCAGCCAAATTACGAAATATCACTGCTCTGAATGCAGCTTTTATTGCTGCTCTCAAACCTGCACCTTCTGCCCTGAACTCCCTATCTCCTGGAGCAAATAATCCAAGATAAAGGAGAAAATTCTGGCATTTCCCGACCAACTAAGTGGTCCATCCTTTCCATTTCATCTGCTGATAACCAAGATAAAGGAGCACAAAGAGTTATTGAGCAATCCTGGTTAGAAAGGGAGGCACATCATCTGGAATAAATGGCAGAATGTCCCACAGTGCAGCCCCTGGGAATAGTCTGTGACAGGGAAAAACCCAAACCAGCTAGGAAGATAACCAAAAGGCATGCAAGTTTATTTTTTCTTATTGAGGTAAAGAAAATCCAGTGAATCTGAGGACTTTACCACTGCCAGGAGGTCACTTCTGGCAACATTTGAAAATCCAGATAAACCAGCATGGGGTTGAAAACCTCTGAGGCTGAATCCAATCCATTTCTTCATCAGAAATGCATCTGCCTTTAAATTATTCTATTTATACCAAGTTCTCCGAGGTGTTTCAGATGTTTCTCAGGAAGATGTGAGACTGTCTGAGGTAAATTTGAGTGATTTATGCCTGGAGAGATGACAGTGTCACTTCATATACAACGTGTTGCACTATGAACATTCTTTGAAATTTCACCTTTGAGGATCCTGAATTTAACACAGAAACTGCATCTAAAAATCCTCTCTGAGGCTCTGAATGAACCACTCAAAGGGAGGAAAGAAAGAGGGGGGAAGATGCAAGTCATGCACTGCCACTAACATCACATTACAGGAACACTTGGGGCCCCATTTGATATTTTGAAACTTTTGGAAAAGCCCAAAATTGGTGTAAAACAGCATTTAATGTTTCAATTTTCTTTTTCATGCAGCTGAAACTTATGTTTTAATATTTATACTTAAAACAACCATGTGCTGCCCCTGCTTTTTTTGGTTTTTTTTTTGAATGGATCAACAGAAAACCTCATTTTTGTTTAGCACCTGCACAACTGCAGGAATGAAAGGAGTTCGTGGGCTTTTGCTGCCCTCTCCTGTAGGAAGAAAGGCACATGAGATTGGCCAAAAATGATTTCCAACCCCTGGGAAACAGCTCCATGCTCAAAGCCCTGGATTTCCTGGCCCCAAGGGACCTGCCCAGGTGTCCAGCCCTGTGGGGGCAGCAGTCACAGGGAGGGGTGCATGGAAATATTGGGAATATTCCAGTGCCTGCCTGGGCTCAGGGATGGCTGACTGGGCACCAAAGGCATGAACCTCACTCATAAATGGCTGAAATCTAACAAAAAAAGCACCTTAACAGAGCAGGCAGAACATTCTGGATGTGTTTCATGCAGCATTAGCAACAGCTCATAATGAAATTAATCACTGCCATCCCCACGGATTAAATTACTGCTAATTGCTGATGCTGTCTGTGATACTCTGCTATTTGCAGGTGAATTAATGAAGATTTCAAGGTGGGCTTTTTTCTCACTCACCCCCCAGAGTTTGCATTGGTTTCATGAGTCTCCTGTGACTCTGAATGTGGATCTGGGTGGTACTTCCAGTGCAGTTTCCCCCTCCTCGAGGGGAAGGAGGATTTCCCACACTGGGGCTCAGCAGAAAACAAAAAAGAATTTATCAGTTCTTATGAAGAATGAGCCTCAGAGACATGAATTTCCAGAGGAAGGTCCAGAATGCTGCCACAAAACTCAATTACCCCACAATTCTCACGTTCCAGTAGCCATGGGAATTACACTGTACAGATAATTCCCTGTGCAAATGGGTTCCAAGAAAGCAGAAAATGTTTTTGTCAGTATCACCTTTTCATGGTTTTTAAGCTTCCCAAGTGTGTTAGAAAAACTAAACTCACCACCTTGTAGTTCAATATTACACCTTGAAATACAATCACATCATTTTGTCTGTACTTCAAAAACACATGCTTGGTTTATTGATTTCAATATTCTCTAAAAAACCAAATAACCAAGGGCCTGTGTTTTGAGGTTTTTTCAGCTTCTCACTACAGATTAGGGAACAACAGAATTTTCCAGTACTGCTGGTTTGTGAACTGTGTTTTCCACAATAGTAAACTGGCACCACAAGTAATGCTCCAGACATGGAGATTAAATCCCTTCCCCAGGTGAGCCTGACCTTGGGAAAATGGACTTGGGGAAATGGACTTGGGAAATGGACTTGGGAAAATGAACTTGGGAAAATGGACTTGGGGAAATGGGACTTGGGGAAATGGAGCCCAGAAAGCTCAAAGCCAGGAGAATCTGCTGGGGTCTGTAGCACAGAGCAGAGCCCAAGGTGAGGATGCTGTGACAAAGGGAAGGCAGCAGAGATGGGAAGGACTTTGCTGACAGTGGTGTGTGACAGCTGTGCAAACACTTGATGTGCTCATGGTGCATCTGATCAGGAGCTGAATTAA
This sequence comes from Setophaga petechia, assembly GCA_024362935.1. NCBI lineage: Eukaryota > Metazoa > Chordata > Aves > Passeriformes > Parulidae > Setophaga > Setophaga petechia. The sequence goes on from JANCRA010000149.1 coordinate 212,329, forward strand.
AACCAGAAAAATCTCTGTCAGAGAGAGGCACACTCGTTTTGGTGTAACTGTGCCATGAAATAATACAAATTCCCAGCATGGCTCACACCCTTCCCATCATTTGCACTGCACAAACGAGCCAAGTTTTCAGAGCTTAACAAGCCCTGGAATCAGACAGGCTCCACACCCTCCCAAGAGTCTGGGGCAGAATTCCCCAGCCAAGGTCTGCAGCACTCGGGGCACACCAGCTCTGCAGTGGGGCAGCAGGGAGCACCAGGGCTTTGGGGTTGGGGATGCAGCAGTGTCCCCAGGGGCTGCACCCTGAGCCCTCCCAGCTGAGAGGAGCAGGGGCAGAGCTGGGCACAGGCTGGGATTCCAAATCTGCCCTTCCCTTTCCCTCTTTTTTCTTTTTTTGCACAGCGAAATGCTGTCAGATTGAGATTTCCTGCCAAAACATGGCAGTGTAACAGGCGTGAAGCAACTGAGATGCAGACAAGCATTCTCTCCTGACACACAGCAATAGCTGCAGTAATTCCATATTGGAGATCCATGGCATTAATTCCCCCTGTGCCTATAGGGGTGAGAACAGGACCTCTCTGGGTTCTTTTTTTGCACACAACAGCAAAGTCTGCTCCAAAACCTCAGAGATTTGTGTAGGGCTGATCTCTGCCTGAGTGAATTACACACAGCCCTGAGCCCAGGGTGCCCAGGGGATGAACTGGAGCCAGCCCAGCTCATCTGGGGGATTCACCCAGGGTCACCCAGGAGATGAACTGGAACCAACCTCATCCTGGGGGATGCACCCAGGGCTCCCTGGAGATGAACTGGAACCAACCTCATCTGGGGGATGTACCCAGGGCTCCTGAGGAGATCAACTGGAACCAACCTCATCCTGTGGGATGTACCTAGGGCTCCCTGGAGATGAACTGTTCCCCACTCAGCTCATCCTGTGGGATCCATCCATGGTGCCCCAGGAAATGAACTGGACCCACTCAGCTCATCCTTTGGGATTCACCCATCACCCCTGAGGAGATGAACTGGAACCAATCTCATCCTGGGAAATGTGCTCAGGGTGCCCAGGAGATGAATTGGAACCAGCCCAGCCCATTCTGGGGGGATTCACCCATGGTCCCCCAGGAGGTGAACTGGAACCATCCTCATCCTGGGGGATGCACCCACGGTGCCCAGGAGGTGTGCTGGTCCCACTCAGTTCATCCTGGGGGATTCACCCAGGGTGCCCCCAGGAGATGAACTGGACTCATCCCATCCTGTGGGATGCACCCATGGTTCCTGAGGAGATTAAATGGACCCACTCTCCCCCATCCTGTGGGATTCACCATGGGTCCCCAGGAGATGGACTGGAACCAGCCCAGCTCATCCTGGGGGATTCACCCATGGTCCCTGAGATAAGCTGGAACCATCCTGTGGGATCCACCCAGGATGCCCCAGGAAATTAACTGGACCCAGCCCAGCTCATCCTTTGGGATTCACCCAGGGTCCCTGAGGAGATGAACTGGAACCAACATCAACCTGGGGGATTCACCCAGGGTGCCCAGGAGATGAGACAGAACCAGCCCATCCTGGGACTCACCCGTGGTCCCCCAGGAAATGAACTGGACCTATGCACCTCATCCTTTGGGATTAACCCATGGTCCCCCAGGAGATGAACTGGAACCAGCCCAGCTTATCCTGGGGGATTCACCCATGGTGCCCCAGGAGATGAACTGGTCCCACTCAGCTCATCCTGGGGGATTCACCCATCACCCCTGAGGAGATGAACTGGACAGAGCCTACCTCATCCTTTGGGATTCACCCGTGGTCCCTGAGGAGATGAACTGGACCCAGCCCAGCTCATCCTGGGGGATTCACCCATGGTCCCCCAGGAGATGAACTGGAACCATCCTCATCCTGGGGGATGCACCCACGGTGCCCCAGGAGGTGTGCTGGTCCCACTCAGCTCATCCTGTGGGATTCACCCAGGGTGCCCCAGGAGATGAACTGGACTCATCCCATCCTGGGGGGATTCACCCATGGTCCCTGAGGAGATGAATTGGAACCAGCCCACCTCATTCTGAGATTCACCCAGAGTGCCAAGGAGATGAACTGGACCCAGCCCACCCCATCCTGAGGGATCCCCCCGTGGTCCCCCAGGATCTGCAGAGGGCTGTGGTCCCCTCCCTGGTCACCCCCAAGGCTGCAGCCCCTGGCCCCTCAGGAGAAGGGGGGTGGGAATGCCTTTCCCATGGAGGAGCTGCCATTTGGCAGAGCCCCCAGAGCAGCCCTGGTTATGTAAGAGCCCAGGCTGGGCTGGTTACTGGGAAATATTTTCACTTGTGAATTTATGACTCCAGGCAAGGAGGATCCTCCCAGCCAGTAAACAATAACAGCACTCAGAGGGAGAGCGGTGTTCCTGATTATTCCACAATAATCCTGCTGGGACACAAATCCAGGATGTGTTGAAAAGCTCTTGGAGCTGCAGGACCCAGGGTGTGCATCCTGCAGTTCAGGGAGGGAAGGCTGCTGCACTCAGCCTGCTTTGCTACTGCCTGCACAGCAATGAGGTGCAGCTCCAGCAGACACTGATCCAGCAGCTCTCCCATCAAAATCCCACACCGTGGCCCTCTGCCAGCTCCTTCTCAAACCCCTCCTCTTCTTCGTTTGTGAGCAGGGGAAGAAACTAGAGCACACAAAATGAGCACACAAAATGAGTAATGCCAAGATCCCAACAGTACAAGCAAAAGAAAATTCACAAGGATTCACAGACACAGCCATTAAATTTTTTTTTTTTTTTTTTAAAGCAAGTCCATGAATCTTTCTGGCTACTTTTGAGGTCAGGATTTTCTCTTTTCCCCTCTTCTCCTCTTTCACTTTAGAGCTTCTTTCTTACCCCCAGTAGTTTTTGTGACTTTCTGAACCAACCCCTATTTCCCATAGCAACCAGAACACACCTGGTGAGCAGTGCACTCATTAACTTCATTGCAAGCTCCTGCACTCTGAGTTTCTCCATTCTCATTAATTAATTACCCTGTTCCACCGCCCAGCAGCTAATTAAAAAAAAAAAAAAATTACCCTTTTGAGTTGCAGACAGAATCTGAAGTATCATTATGTTTTGTTTAGAGGCTATTTTTAACATTTCTTATAAGTAGATCTCATTTTTTTGGAGTAATCCAGCCATAATATGAACTGAATGTGAAGAAATAAAGGGCAGATTGCTTTATGAAGAATTAAGGGCAACCAAAGATAATCTTAGGGACTTTTAATAAAGGTTTTTGTGTTTATGGGCGTTTCTCCTAAATGCCCATAAATTATGCCCATATATATATATTCATAAATGCCCATATATATATATTCATATATATATGTTCATAATTATATATATATCATTATATATATATATTATAAATATATATTGGTTGCCCTTAATTATTATATTATCATATTATATATTATCATATTATCATATTATATATATTATATAATTACAATATTATCATATTATGTATCATAATATATATTATAAATTATTATATTTTTAAATTATTGTATTATCATATTATATATTATCATATTATATATATTATATAATTACAATATTATCTTAATATATATATCATAATATATATATATTATAAATATATATTGGTTGCCCTTAATTCTTCATAAAGCAATCTGTCCTTTATTTCTTCACATTCAGTTAGTATTATATATGTTCATATTATACATATCATAATATATATATATTATAAATATATATTGGTTGCACTTAATTATTATATTATCATATTATATATTATCATATTATCATATTATATATATTATATAGTTAAAATATTATCATATTATATATTATCATATTATCATATTATATATATTATATAATTACAATATTATCATATTATATATATCATAATATATATATTATAAATATATATTGGTTGCCCTTAATTATTATATTATCATATTATATATTATCATATTATCATATTATATATATTATATAATTAAAATATTATCATATTATATATCATAATATACATTATAAATTATTATATTATTAAATTATCATAATATATATTATCATATTATCATATTATATATATCATAATATATATATATATAATAAATATATATTGGTTGCCCTTAATTCTTCATAAAGCGATCTGCCCTTTGTTTCTTCACATTCAGTTCATATTATATATGTCCATATTATATATATCATTATATATATATATATATATATAATAAATGCCCATAAATTATGGGCGTTTCTCCTAAATGCATTTCACATTCTGCCAATGTGAAATCACCCAAGACAAAAATCCTGCATTTCTTCAGATGAGTTTGCATCTGCAGCCATTCCAGACTCACTGGGCTGGACAGGGAAGCAGAGCAGAGCAAGATCCATTTCTGCCAGGAGTGTTTTTAGGGAATAACCAATCTTTGGGGTGAATTTTGGGTTCCTGCCCCTTGCCAGGCTGGAGGAGAGCAGCATCATATTATATATATCATAATATATATATTACAAATTATTATATTATTAAATTATTATATTATCATATTATATATTATCATATTATCATATTATATATAATTACAATATTATCATATTATATATATCATAATATATATATATATTATAAATATATATTGGTTGCCCTTAATTCTTCATAAAGCAATCTGCCCTTTATTTCTTCACATTCAGTTCATATTATATATATCATAATATATATATATTATAAATGCCCATAAATTATGGGCGTTTCTCCTAAATGCATTTCACATTCTGCCAGCTCAACCAGCATCACCCAAGACAAAAATCCTGCATTTCTTTAGATGAGTTTGCATCTGCAGCCATTCCAGACTCACTGGGCTGGACAGGGAAGCAGAGCAGAGCAAGATCCATTTCTGCCAGGAGTGTTTTTAGGGAATAACCAATCTTTGGGGTGAATTTTGGGTTCCTGCCCCTTGCCAGGCTGCAGGAGAGCAGCATCATATTATATATATCATAATATATATATTATAAATTATTATATTATTAAATTATTATATTATCATATTATCATATTATATAATTACAATATTATCATATTATATATATCATAATATATATATACTATAAATGCCCATAAATTATGGGCGTTTCTCCTAAATGGATTTCACATTCTGCCAGCTCAACCAGCATCACCCAAGACAAAAATGCTGCATTTCTTCAGATGAGTTTGCATCTGCAGCCATTCCAGACTCACTGGGCTGGACAGGGAAGCAGAGCAGAGCAAGATCCATTTCTGCCAGGAGTGTTTTTAGGGAATAACCAATCTCTGGGTGAATTTTGGGTTCCTGCCCTCGCCAGGCTGCAGGAGAGCAGCTCCCAGCTCCCCCAGTCCGGCGCTGCCATCTGCCGGGAGCCGCAGCTCCGCAGCATCACCGCCCGAACCAGCCCAGCCTGCAGCGCCTGCACCCCTCTGTCCATCTAATTACTAATTAAAAAGCAACGGTGGTTTAATTTTAACCGAAATATTCACTGCTGGAAATAAAACCGGAGCAGCCAAATTCCATCTATTTGAATACTGCTCATATTTGAGCAGTAAATTCCGTCTATTCACCACTGAGCTCTGGTTCTGCAAGGTTCCAGGGGGAAAGGAGGGAGCTCAGGGGTGTTCTCAGCTGGAGTTTAGATCAAAATGAAGAAAAGAATTCGTCACAATCCGAGCTGCAGTGAGGCTGCCACAAGACACAGAGCTGGCGCTGACCAAAATCCATCTCTGCCTGCACCTTTTACATTTTACCTCAGCTGGAGAGACTAAAAAATTCAAAAAATATATGAAAAAAAATAAATGAGTAATTATTTAATAAAATAATATTAGCTAGACTAGAGTCCCTAAAAATTCAAAAATATATTTTAAAAAAATTCATGAATAATTATTTAATAAAATAATATTAGCTAGACTAGAGTTCCTAAAAATTCAAAAATATATTTAAAATAAATTTGTGAATAATTATTTAATAAAATAATATTGGCTAGACTAGAGTCCCTAAAAATTCAAAAATATATTTTTAAAAAATTTGTGAATAATTATTTAATAAAATAAGATTAACTAGATTAGATTCCCTAAAAATTCAAAAATATATTTAAAAAAAATTGGGAACAATTATTTAATAAAATTATATTATTTAGATTAGATTCCCTAAAAATTCAAAAATATATTTAAAAAAACATTTGTGAATAATTATTTAATAAAATAATATTAACTAGATTAGATTCCCTAAAAATTCAAAAATATATTTAAAAAAACATTTGTGAATAATTATTTAATAAAATAATATTAGCTAGACTAGAGTCCCTAAAAATTCAAAAATATATTTTAAAAAAATTTGTGAATAATTCTTTAATAAAATAATATTAGCTAGACTAGAGTCCCTAAAAATTCAAAAATATATTTTAAAAATATTTGTGAATAATTATTTAATAAAATAATATTAACTAGACGAGATTCCCTAAAAATTCAAAAATATATTTAAAAAAAATTTTGAATAATTATTTAATAAAATAATATTAACAAGATTAGATTCCCTAAAAATTCAAAAATATATTTAAAAAATTATTTGTGAATAATTATTTAATAAAATAATATTAACTAGATTAGATTCCCTAAAAATTCAAAAATATATTTAAAAAAACATTTGTGAATAATTATTTAATAAAATAATATTAACTAGATTAGATTCCCTAAAAATTCAAAAATATATTTAAAAAAACATTTGTGAATAATTATTTAATAAAATTATATTAACTAGACTAGAGTCCCTAAAAATTCAAAAATATATTTAAAAAAACATTTGTGAATAATTATTTAATAAAATAATATTAACTAGATTAGATTCCCTAAAAATTCAAAAATATATTTAGAAAAAACATTTGTGAATAATTATTTAATAAAATAAGATTAACTAGATTAGATTCCCTAAAAATTCAAAAATATATTTGAAAACATTTGTGAATAATTATTTAATAAAATAATATTAACTAGATTAGATTCCCTAAAAATTAAAAAATATTTGAAAAAAAGCCCATTTGTGAATAATTATTTAATAAAATAATATTAATTAAATAATATTAATTATTAACTAGATTAGATTCCCTAAAAATTCAAAAATATTTGAAAAAAAACCCATTTGAGAATAATTATTTAATAAAATAATATTAACTAGAGTCCTTAAAAATTAAAAAATATTTGAAAAAAAATTTGTGAATAATTATTTAATAAAATAATATTAACTAGACTAGATTCCCTAAAAATTAAAAAATATATTTAAAAAAACATTTGTGAATAATTATTTAATAAAATAATATTAGCTAGACTAGAGTCCCTAAAAATTCAAAAATATATTTGAAAAAATTTTGAATAATTATTTAATAAAATAATATTAACTGGACTAGATTCCCTAAAAATTCAAAAATATATTTAAAAAAACATTTGTGAATAATTATTTAATAAAATAATATTAACTAGATTAGAGTCCCTAAAAATTCAAAAATATATTTTAAAAATATTCATGAATAATTATTTAACAAAATAATATTAATTAGATTCGATTCCCTAAAGTTTTCTTTCTTCCATCTGAGTAAATCTCACTTTTTAAGTTATGCCAGGTGTGGAGAGCCTGGTGCCCCATGACTGAGGGGGGGACAGCTCCAGGAAAAATTCCACATTGGGCAGGAAAAACTGCACATTTGACTGGAAAAACTCCATATTGGACAAGGAAAATTCCACATTTGACTGGAAAAACTCCACATTGGGCAGGAAAAACTCCACATTGGACAGGAAAAAATTCCACATTGGGGAGGAAATAATTCCACATTGGGGAGGAAAAAATTCCACATTGGGGAGGAAATAATTCCACATTGGGGAGGAAAAAATTCCACATTGGGGAGGAAATAATTCCACATTGGACAGGAAAAAATTCCACATTGGGCAGGGAGGGATGGAGGAAAAGCAAAGTGGAGCCTTGTGCTCAGAAATGAACATAAGACAGGTCTAGATGCCAAAAATTGAGACAAAGAAAATTGAGAAATTCTCAGTTTATCACTTTTTTTTGCATCACTCATCCCAAAGAAAGAAGAGAAACGTGGTCATGAGGTATCTACCCAGGCAATAAAGAATTCAGCAAAGTTACCCAGTTTCCATCATTTGTAAGAGACTAAATTTAATTTTAAGTGTCCTCATCTTGCCAGCAGCCCTCAGTGACAGCCAGGACAGCTGGGGCCAGTGACACATTGATGGCTTATTATAATAATTAATGGTTTTATACGTTAATTATTATAATAAAAATATTAATAACAATACCCTATATACTTCACTATACACTACAATCAACAAAATAAACCATAAAAAGGTTTTTTTTTTCCATTCAAGAGAGAGGGAGGAATGTGGAAAATGGATTTGTAGAAAATTCTCAAAGCCTGACAGAAGTCTCACATAACATAGATCTGTATAGAAAACTCAAGGTAAAAAATACTGACTTTGAAATATTATAGAATAAGACAAATATTTTTGAGAAATAGAACTAGAAACAAGTTTCAAAAGACAGTCTTAGAAGTGAGACTAGATACTTTAGAGAAATAGAATTGTAAAAGATACATTATAGTAAGACCCACAAAAATTAATTTTAGATAACTAACTTTCAAACATTTACAGTATAGTGACGAAAACTAATAAGCCAAAAAATGCTTATTATATAGTGTAATTAAGAAACTTCTAATTGTAATAACATGAATTATAAGATCTATATTATCTCACCCTTCACATGAAAATAAAAATAAAATAGAAGTTTTTAAAGCACCTCTCAGTTCCCCCATCTCTAAGTAAAAATAAATAATTCTAGTCCAACAAATGGCTGCACGCCTGCTCCTCTCCATCTTCCCACCCTAAATTTCCCCCAATTACCCCCAGCACCCACTGCTCATGTCCCAGACAATCCAGAGAGGAACAGAGGAGGGTGAGCAGCTCTGCCCAACGCTGGGTTATTCCCTTGGTGCCCCTGGCAGGAGCCAGAGGAGCATTATTGGACCTGCAGACACAATTCCCAGCTGGAAAAACACCTCAGGGACAATTCCCCAGGCAGAAATGGAGAAGGGGATAACTGGGAGGGTTTGGTATTGACCTTTGTCTCTGTCATATTTTCTGAAAAATCTCTTTGCCCAGGAGTTTCTCCTGGGAGGCTGAGAAGCCTCAGAGAAAAGGAAAACAATTCTGATCTCATTTGCTTCTCCTGTGTTGTGCTGCTTTGGAATGTGGTTGGAGATTGTTCACCCACAGGTGATTGTTCCATTGGTTTCATGTAAATTGTGTTTATCCAACAGGTGATTGTTCCATTGGTTTTATATAAATTGTGTTTATCCAACAGGTGATTGTTCCATTGGTTTTATATAAATTGTGTTTATCCAACAGGTGATTGTTCCATTGGTTTCATGTAAATTGTGTTTATCCAACAGGTGATTGCTCCATTGGTTTCATGTAAATTGTGTTTATCCAACAGGTGATTGTTTGATTGGTTTCATGTGAATTGTGTTTATCCGACAGGTGATTGTTCCATTGGTTTCATGTAAATTGTGTTTATCCGACAGCTGATTGTTTGATTGGTTTCATGTAAATTGTGTTTATCCAACAGGTGATTGTTTGATTGGTTTTATATAAATTGTGTTTATCCAACAGGTGATTGTTCCATTGGTTTCATGTAAATTGTGTTTATCCAACAGGTGATTGTTCCATTGGTTTCATGTAAATTGTGTTTATCCAACAGGTGATTGTTCCATTGGTTTTATATAAATTGTGTTTATCCAACAGGTGATTGTTTGATTGGTTTCATGTGAATTGTGTTTATCCAACAGGTGATTGTTCCATTGGTTTCATGTGAATTGTGTTTATCCAACAGGTGATTGTTTGATTGATTTCATGTAAATTGTGTTTATCCAACAGGTGATTGTTTGATTGGTTTCATGTAAATTGTGTTTATCCAACAGGTGATTGTTCCATTGGTTTCATGTAAATTGTGTTTATCCAACAGGTGATTGTTCCATTGGTTTTATATAAATTGTGTTTATCCAACAGGTGATTGTTCCATTGGTTTTATATAAATTGTGTTTATCCAACAGGTGATTGTTTGATTGGTTTCATGTGAATTGTGTTTATCCAACAGGTGATTGTTCCATTGGTTTCATGTGAATTGTGTTTATCCAACAGGTGATTGTTTGATTGATTTCATGTAAATTGTGTTTATCCAACAGGTGATTGTTTGATTGGTTTCATGTGAATTGTTTTTACTTATTGGCCAAACGTGGTCAGGCTGTGTCAAGGCTCTGGAGGAGGTAATGAGATTTTCATTTTCATTCTTGGTAACCTCCTGTCTGTACCTTTTCTCTGTATTTTGTATAGATTTAGCATGACATTCTTTAATATAATTCAGATCATAAAATAATAAATGAGCCTTGTAAGAATATATATATATATATATAGATATATATATATATATAGATATAGATATAGATATATATAGATAGATAGATAGATATAGATAGATAGATAGATAGATATACATAGATATATATATAATATATATATAATATTATATATATAATAATATAATATAATATAATATAATATAATATAATATAATAATATCATATTATATTATATTATTATATCTATAATATAATATATTATATATTATATATTATATATATTATATTATATTATTAATGACTGAATATAATGAATATAATGAATATAATGAATATAATTATATTATATTATATTCATATCATATCATATCATATTGTTATGTCATTACATTATATTATTTATATTGTATTCTATTACGTTATATTACATTATAGAAATTCTATACTAAAACTATACCAAAGCAAGAGAAAGGATACAGACAGAAGGCTGGAAAAGAATGAACAATAAAAACCCATGACAGACTCAGAGAGTCCAACACAGCTGGCTGTGATTGGTCATTAATTAAAAACAATTCACATGCTGGGTAAACAATTCTCCAAATCACATTCCAAAGCAACAAAACATGGAGAGGCTGAGGCTTCTCATTTGTCAGGAGAAGAAATCCTGGCAAAGGGATTTTTCAGAAAATATCACGGTTGTCGCTGTCAGACACAAAGGAACACGAGCACACAGCTCTCAAGGTGCAGGAAAAAAGGGAAGGTTTATTTTCTGACTCCTATATTTATAGTTTTACAAAGGTGACAGAGGATTGGAGGGTGACAGTGACACCTCTCCAATGACACTGGTCACACCAACAGCCCATCAATTCTCTCCTCCTCCATCAAAGGAATGTGAACAACAAGTTATTTACAAGAAAGTGCGTGATAAAGTTCCTTAGAAGAATGTCAACATCAGAAGGCCTCGAGAATCTTAAAAAACCAGGGTGACATCACGGTGACATTCAGGAACTTTTCTGAATTCCAGTTTTCAAACCCATCTCCAAAGGCAGCAGGTCGAGGCTCAAGGTGCCCTCCTCTCCCTGCTGGTGTCAATCCCACATTTTGAGCCTCTTTCCTGGACTGGCAGCTTGAGGCAAGCAGTGTTTCAAGGGTTTAATTCCAACCCACAATGTTGTGATGCTTTGATTAATCTGCAATTCCGGGGTGAGGCATCACTTGGTTCAGACTTTGCTGAGGGTTTGTTTTGGTGCTATCCCCAGTGAAAGGCAGCTCAGCTTTCTGTCTCATGCCTGCATTCACAGCTTCTTACCCCTTTTCCCTAATTCCCTCTCACATATTTAAGAGCTGAGAGCTGGAACCCTTCTCAATCCCAGTGTTTATCCAAGGTTTCCATTTCATTATCACACATATATATAATTTTTTTTCTCATTCTGTAGGCAAGCTCCAGCTCTCGTTTTCCTGCAAGACAATCTCAAATTATTTATCCTATTTGCCTTGGATGGAGTAGTCCTGGCAACCAAGTTTGAGCAGACTCCAAGGACTAGTGGTGTCTTGGGATGAAATTCCTCCCTCAAATCCTGCAATATGCTCCTTTCTGAGCACATTAACCTGAACAGATGGCAGCGAGTCTGTGGGCAGGCAAAAGCTGTTAGAGCAAAAAACTTAGAATACAAAAAGAAATAATTAAAAAATCTGACTCACAGGCCTGGTAAGAATCACAAGATTGGCATCAGAGATCCCTAAATTCTGAGAGGAAACGTGTATTTTAAAGAAAACAGACATATGAGCCTTCATCTTTGTTGTGTGCTTCTGACTCCCCTCAAAGAAAATGAACTCTGATTTATTTGAAGGGAGAACTGGGGTCATGATTTGTTTGCAAAAGCTTAAAAAAATTAAAACTAATTAAAAAACAACAATTAAAAAAGAGGCAAGTGGGCACAGTGGAACAAACATTGCATGGTCTGCTGCTCAGCCTCCCAGCAAACACACACAATAAATGATGAAGATTTATTATTTCCTTTTTTCAAAGCTGCTATTCCAAGGATTTAGAGTTTCCTGCACCAAGTTTAATTGCACCTCTCCTGGGCTTCTCATTCCCAATGGATTCACCCCAGAATTCACAGGGCACGTGGAAAAATTGTGGAATTATCCACAGTGTGACAGTGAGAGGATGGAGAGGAGGAGGAGGAGGAGGAGGAAGGAGCAGGAGAGCAAACCAGACTGAAAATGGATTTTTCTTGCTGCCCAAGAACATTTGTGCTGTCAGTGGAGCAGCAGGAGGGCAGGGACAGGTAAGGACACCTCACACTTGAAATATATACACTTTATATATTTAAATCCCTTTTATACATAAAATTTTATTTATCTATAAAAATATTTATAGGAATAAAAATATAGTTCAAATATTATAAAAATAAAATATATTTTTATATAAAATATATAAAAATATGTTATATAATTTGTAAGATTATTTATGTCTACAGAATGAAAAATATTTATTATTTATAAATAATAATTTTTATTTTATAATTTATAAATGATATATATTTATATATATAAATATATATAATTTATAAATTATATATTTATATATATAAATATATATATTTATATATATAAATATATATATAAATTTATAAATAAAACCCATAAGTTTTATAAATAATATAAATAATAACACAATATCTACATAATAATACAATAAATAATAAAATAATAGCCTCTAATAAAATAATATTAATGATAATGAATAATAAAATACTATTTCTAAATTTCAGTTCAATAAAAACCAATTTTCATAACCTAGTTCACCATGATATCAACGTGCCTTACTCTGAAAAATACCAGACCACAAAAGGAATATGCTAATGGTTTTTATTTAATTTTTAGCATTTTATCTAACTATAAATTATTAATTAAAAGCAGATAGAGCAGGAAAATCACTGCAAAAGCACAGGTCATTTAACAGAACACAAAAAACCCCTAAAATTGCAGTTTTAGAGGGACCAAGAAAGTGCCTGTAGGAAAACTGACTCTTAGGTAAAACAATTTATTTCCCTCTACACAAATTACTCTCTCAATTAAGAAAAAATTGCATTTCTACAAAAAAAAAAAAAAAACCCAAAAGAATTCTCAGCTGGAAAAAAAATCAATACAAGGTTTTGATTAGGAAATAAAATACACAAAACCAAAATGATTCTGTTCCTTTATCAACTCACAGCAGAAGTTACCACGGGCCTGAGAGACAGAACAGAAAATAAAGTTTGCCCAGCACGAAAAGCCCTCTTTAAATATTAAAATATTCCATGAAATTCCCAATTATTTGCACAATGGATTTGTATTCCACAAGAAAAATATTCCTGACTGCTCAAGGTGATGGGGTAGAGTGATGAATGAAAATGTGAATGCAGGTGGTTAATATAGGAACCCATAAATGCTCTCAGCAGAGCTCCCTGCTGCTGACCTGGCTGCTGAAAATAGGAACTCTCAGTGGTGTATTTATTATTAACACTGTAATTTGATGAGAATTTAATTTCCAGCAAGTGAGAATGGGGATTCTATACCACAGCATTGGGGAAAACAGAATTTTTGAACCCAAATAAGAAAATAGAGCAGCATTTGGCTTTGTGTGCCTTCATTCTCATAACTCATGTTAATAATAAAATATTTATTATTAACACTGTAATTTGATGAGAATTTAATTTCCAGCAAGTGAGAATGGGGATTCTGTACCACAGCATTGGGGGAAACAGAATTTTTGAAACAAACTAGAAAATAGAGCAGCATTTGGCTTTGTGTGCCTTCATTCTCATAACTCATGTTAATAATAAAAATATTTATTATTAACACTGTAATTTGATGAGAATTTAATTTCCAGCAAGTGAGAATGGGGATTCTATACCACAGCATTGGGGGAAACAGAATTTTTGAACCAAATTAGAAAATAGAGCAGCATTTGGCTTTGTGTGCCTTCATTCTCATAACTCATGGTTTTAAAACCCCAGATATCCCAGTAAAGCAAAGTTTTTCAGGGACTTTATTATTTTGATATTTATTATTTTATAATATATTTCTTTCTATTGCTGAGGGTTGATAGAACTGAGGGCTGGCAGAGCTGCCAGCGTTCAGGCAGGAATCAATGACCCAAACAAAAAGGATCACCTGTATTTTCATCCCTCCCATGGCTCTGGGCAGGCTGGTTTTACCTTCCCCAGGATAAAAAAGGAGAATTTCCACAGCAGAGAGGCCTTTCCTCACTCTGAGCCCTCCCCAAACACAATTTCTGTCACGGATGCAGAGCCAGGCTCCAGATTTGGGATTCCACAGCTGGAGGAATTGTCTGTCCCTCCCTGCACAGCCACCACAAATTTATTATTTTGTGGATTTATATTCCAAATGGGCTGGTTCCCTCCTTCCCTGCCCAAATTTCCCAGAGGGATCCCTGTCCCAAGGAGCTCACAGCTCTAAGAGCAGAGCAGGCAGGAGCTCTTTATTCCTGTTTATTCCTATTTATTCCTGCTCCAGCCCCTGGATTTGCAGGTTCTGCTCTCAGCTCCCTCTCCCAGAGCTCCTATTTATAAAATTTATATTTTAAATTTTATATTTTAAAGTTTATATTGTAACATTTATATTTTAAAGTTTATATTGCAAAGTTTATATGGTAAACTTTATATTGTAAAGTTTGTATGGTAAAGTTTATATTGTAAAGTTTGTATTGTTCATCCTGTGTGGGACAAGGTGATTTCTGTGCTCAGAGCTCCCCTGACTACAAAGCAAAATGCCACCAAAATGTATTCCCTGCAAATCCCGAGTGTCCTTCAGATCCCACTGGCTTTAAAACCTGAATATTAGATGGGTATTTAGCTGTTATTTACCACTGTTTTATAATGCCAACATCATCTTCCAAATGTCATCACCCTCTGCCTCAACCTGGAATCTAATCTAGTGTGATTCTTTCATACACAAATGTCTTCATTGTGCTAGAAAATATAAAGGAAGCCCTCAAATCTGCTTAACATGAAAATTATCAGCCTCAAACCCTCCTCTGGCCTACAGAATTTACATTCCAAAGGATGCAAATTCTTGCCTAAGCCAAGTTGTGAGGGTGTCCTTGCTTTTGGAGAAGTCCTTCTGCATGTGATTTCAGTATTACAGCCAGAGCTACATTTGCTTTAATCAGAAAAACGTCAGCACAGGTGCCACTGTATAGAAAAGCCTGCAGAGAGAAAAAAAGCAGAAAAGAACTAAAAAATCCAGAGCAAAGAGTGGCTTGACAAAGCTCATTGTGCTGAGAGGGGAGCTAGAAGGGACGGGGACAAAAGGAGCTGCAGCGGTGCCAATCCATTTGGAATGTGAGCAGCAGGGACTGCAGGGACTGTGCAGAGCTGGTGACTCATCCCTGGCCCTGTCCTCCGAGGGGTTTCACTCTCTGCTCTCCATCTCTGCATCCCTCTGTGCTTGGAGCGTTTTCATTCCCTGCTCTCCATCCCTGCATCCCTCTGTGCTTGGAGGGTTTTCACTCTCTGTTCTCCATCCCTGCACCCCCCTGACTTTGGCGTTTTCATTCCCTGCTCTCCATCCCTGCATCCCTCTGGCTCTGGGGTTTCATTCTCTGCTCTCCATCCCTGCATCCCTCTGAGTTTTGAGTTTTTATTCTCTGCTCTCCATCCCTGCATCTCTCTGGCTGTGAGGGGTTTCATTCCCTGCTCTCCATCTCTGCATCCCTCTGGCTCTGGGGTTTCATTCCCTGCTCTCCATCTCTGCATCCGTCTGAGTTTTGAGTTTTCATTCCCTTCTCTCCATCTCTGCATCCCTCTGGCTCTGGGGTTTCACTCTCTGCTCTCCATCTCTGCATCCCTCTGTGCTTGGAGGGTTTTCATTCCCTGCTCTCCATCCCTGCATCCCTCTGGCTCTGGGGTTTCATTCTCTGCTCTCCATCTCTGCATCCCTCTGGCTCTGGGGTTTCACTCTCTGCTCTCCATCTCTGCATCCCTCTGTGCTTGGAGGGTTTTCATTCTCTGCTCTCCATCCCTGCATCCCTCTGGCTCTGGGGTTTTCACTCGCTGCTCTCCATCTCTGCATCCCTCTGTGCTTGGAGGGTTTTCATTCCCTGCTCTCCATCTCTGCACCCCTCTGGTTCTAAGGGGTTTCACTTTCTGCTCTCCATCCCTGCATCCTTCTGAGTTTTGAGTTTTTATTCTCTGCTCTCCATCCCTGCATCCCTCTGGCTCTAAGGGATTTCACTCTCTGCTCTCCATCCCTGCGCCCCCCTGACTTTGGAGTTTTCATTCCCTTCTCTTCATCTCTGCATCCCTCTGGTTCTAAGGGGTTTCACTCCCTGCTCTCCATCCCTGCATCCCTCTGTGCTTGGAGGGTTTTCATTCGCTGCTCTCCATCCCTTCATCCCTCTGGCTCTGAGGGGTTTCATTCCCTGCTCTCCATCTCTGCATCCCTCTGAGTTTTGAGTTTTCATTCCCTTCTATCCATCTCTGCACCCCTCTGGCTCTGGGGTTTCACTCTCTGCTCTCCTTCTCCATCTCTGCATCCCTCTGACTTTGGGGTTTCACTCTCTGCTCTCCATCCCTGCATTCCTCTTGCTCTGGGGTTTTCATTTGCTGCTCTCCATCTCTGCATCCCTCTGGCTCTGGGGTTTTCACTCTCTGCTCTCCATCCCTGCGCCCCCCTGACTTTGGAGTTTTCATTCCCTTCTCTCCATCTCTGCACCCCTCTGGCTCTGGGGTTTCACTCTCTGCTCTCCATCCCTGCATCCTTCTGTGCTTGGAGGGTTTTCATTCTCTGCTCTCCATCCCTGGATCCCTCTGGCTCTAAGGGATTTCACTCTCTGCTCTCCATCCCTGCGCCCCCCTGACTTTGGAGTTTTCATTCCCTTCTCTCCATCTCTGCATCCCTCTGAGTTTTCATTCTCTTCTCTCCATCCCTGCATCCCTCTGGCTCTGCCCATGGATGCAGCACGAGCTGATGGAGGCACCTGATAGATCCAGACACAGAAAGCTTCAATGGCCTGGGCACAGCAGCACCCACAGTGCCAGGGCACGGCACATGTCACACATGTCACACATGTCACACATGTCACACATGTCACACATGTCACATGTGTCACACATGCTGCTGCATTTTACAGCTGTGCATTTGCTCCATCTCAAGTCAGAGTAACTGCTTTTCTTCCCCTGAGGATGTGAATGGATCCAGGTGCATTTCACACCAATTTCCTTTCTTTTACAGCCACACAGTCCTGTTAAAGCTGAAATATCACAATGGAATAACCAGGTGTCTTAGGCTGGGGGTGTGTGTACTATTGCCATCTGTCAGAGGTGGGGCAGGTATCTGCTGTTCCTGGGGCAGTTTTCTTTATCTCTCCCACAAACCCATCCTCCCTCCAGGAGATATTTTCTGTCCATGGCCACTGAGTGTCCCTGCAGGGCTGATCCAATTCCCCCATCCCATGGGGAGATGCTGTGCCCAGGGCAGGAGCCAAGCATTCCTACCTGGATCCAGTCTGAGCTTTGGGACACCAGGGCAGCCTTTGCCCCCTGCACTGCCAGAGGAGCAGCTTTCTGCTGCCCTGCATGGCCAGAGGGAGCCCAGGCCCATCTGCAGCAGCCCTGGAGCTGCAGAGGAAAACTCCCCCCTTGTGCAGGATCCCTGCTCCAGCAGAACCACAGCTGGCACTGCAGGAGGGCTGAGCCCCCCTGGCATGGGGCTGGGACACCCCCCTGGCACACAGGGGGCAGGGCATGGGCTGACTCTGGCAGGGCTGGTTTGGATCACTGCATTGTTTATTTTATTTTTATTTTCTTCCCTAATAAAGAACTGTATTCCTATTCCATATCTTTGCCTGAGAGCCTTTTAAATTCAAAATTATAATAATTTGGAGAGAGGGGATTGACATTTTCCATTTCAGGGAGGCTCCTGCCTTCCTTAGCACACACCTGTCTTGTCAAACCAAGACATCAGATAAAAAAAACCAACAACCCTGCCCTTTAGAAAGATTAGCTTATGCCAAATAATCTTTAAAACATCCTAAACTCTTCCAAGATAATCACCTTTATAATCTAAAAAAATTATAATATTACAAAATACTATAAATATTAGTTATAAAATTATTATAATGATACAAAAAGGTTTTAAACAGATTTAACACCAACATTTGCTGAATGATTGGGAAGAGGACGTGGATTTGTAAGTTGTGGCAGCTGCCATATTTTAATTTATTCATTCCAGAGGAGCTGTGTCACAGGAATGGCCAAGGCAAAGGGCTGGCACTGCTGGCACTCAGGGCAGGCATTTCCTGCCAAGCCAAGGTATGCAGAGCTCTGTGGATGCTCTGAGAGATTTAGAACAGTGAAATAAAAAGCAGATATTGAGAATTTAACAAAAATGGGTTGAGGTTCAAATCCTGAAACCCCTGCAATTATGAACGACACCAAAATTCTTTTCTCTCCAAGCCGTTTCTCCCACCAGTGGAAAGCAGCTGAAGGAATGAATTTTAAATTTATTTTTAATTACATGACACAGGAATTTCCTCAAAAACATTAATGAAAAGCCCCCTACAGATCCAGAATCCAGTACTAGCAGTACCTCTGCAACAAGAGGATCTGTATGAGAAACAGTGACAGAAAATTAAACTGCTGAGAACTGATGTCATACAAAAATTATAGCTGGTACATGGGCTCACAATAATATTTTATATTGAATTTATCAACAGCTGGAATAATTGGTGGTAACAAATTATTGATTATTCCATGGGTTATTATTACATCACTGAATTAGAAAAGGGAATTTTGTGTGTATATTCTGTACCCTTCCTCTTCCCAGCACCTCTCCAGTGGGACTTGAGGATTTTGAAAAGGACAATATTTAATTTCCAGGCTGACAATTTCCAAAATCCTGTTTTGTTGCTTTTTGCATTCGGACTTAATCATTTTGCAAAAACTCCAAATCATTTTTGTGCAGCCAGCTTTGTAAATCTGTAATTACACCTAATGCTTACAAATATTACAATTGCAGATACATTGCAATTCAGATATCTCCCATTTAAAGGAAGGGATGCAATATCTTCAAGTGCACTGTTGCATCAATGTTAAATAATTGCTACATGAATAAAAACAGGGGAAAATGTAATATCTGCTGCTCAGAGAAAAAGCCATGCTGTTTTTAATATCACCAAATACAGAAAATGGGGATTTAAAAAAGAATAAATAATCCAAACATGTCCTTCCACACTGACTTCACAGAGAGGACTGCTTATCTCCTATTATCCTTATAATTTTATATATATTATATATATAATATATATATAATATATTATATATATTTGAGCATGCTAAAATCACCCGTCTGATGAATAAGATCACGTTGCTTTCCTGTGCTTCCCAAAGTGATTTATTGCAGCCATCACTCTGATGCACACAAAGGTTCTGGAAATAGATGGCCTTTGCAAAAAGAGACAAATTCACTCCTCACCCTCTGAGTCAACTGGAAGGGAAGGAGCCTCAGTTATGCAAGCCACAAACCCAGCTGAAATCCTGATTTCACATCTCCCCAGCCTGCTTGCACACACCCCCTGTGTATACAGGGAGATGCAAATCTCTTCATTCCCCTGCTCCAAAAGCTCCTGTGTGCCAGAGACAGGGAGATCTGCCAGTGAGCTGTGCACAGATTGACTCCTGAGAGAGGAGGAAATTAAATCCTCCCTGAAGGAACAGTCATAATACAGGCAAAAACAGGGCCACACGTGAAAAATGAAATTAAAAAATGCATTCAGACACGAATCAGGGACTCATCTTCAAAATATCCCCCTGGAACTGTCACCAGCAGGCAGTCTGAGCTGAATTCCATGCAAAGTGTGGGTTTGTGTTCTGCCCTGCTGACAGAGAGGAATGTTCTGACAGATGGAGGTGAGTAAGAGGCCGTGGGCTCTGCAGCAGCAGCAGCTCCCGGGAGGGCCCTGCCCGTGCCCAGCTGGCTCAGACCCTGCCACCCGAGCCAAACGTGACAATTCTGCCTCCAGAGCAGGGCTGAGCACTGCTGGGCTCCCCAGCCCTGGGAAAAATGGCCAGATTATATTGTATTTATCTATTAGGCTATGCAGGCTGTTAGTGGTTATAGGTATTTAGGAATAGCATCAGTTATATCTCTTTTTAGCTGCTTGATAATATAATATAATATAATATAATATAATATAATATAATATAATATAATATAATATAATATAATATAATATAATATAATATAATATATGCAATGTAATATATATAATATATAATATATAATACAAAATATATCGTATCTATAATACAAAATATATAATACATATAATGCATAATATATAATATATATTTTATATATATAATATATAATATAAATATATAATGTATTATATATATTGTTTATAATATATATATTATGAACAATACAATACATATGATATAAATAATATCATATATACAATGTGATAAATATAATACAATGTAATATAATATAATATAATATAATATAATGTATATAATATCATATATGCAATGTAATATATAATATATAATACATAATATATATAATATATTACATATTATATAAATAATATAAATAATATTATATATTATATATATTGTTTATAATATATATTATAAACAATACAATACATATGATATAAATAATATCATATATACAATGTGATAAATATAATATAATATAATTAATATAATATAATATAATATAATATAATATAATATCAACTTAAGTGTGCATTGCTCATAGAAACAGCAGTGTAATGAATATAATATCTATGTATCACTTATGGAAATAACAGTGTGATGAATGCACTGATATAAGCCTGAGCAAAACATAAATTGTGAAAAAAAAAAGGATTTTGTGCAACTAAAACAGTGTAAGGCCATGCACTGAGTGAACTCTCCAAGTGATAACTGTGACACAAACCAGAGGAGAATTAGTAAAAAGTGTGTTAAAAATAAGGAGGACAAAGTAAAATCTTATCAGAGGATGTGAAACAGCAGGATGGAGACATAAGAAGAAATAAAATATATTGACCTGACACATGGGATGTCATGCAGATAAGCTGGAGTGTGAAGAAGTCAGACAAAGGAGTTCCAAAACATCAGAAAGTTTGCAACAATGTTTGAATAATGCATGAAAACATGAATATGATGGAACAGCATAAAGATAACATTGTCTGTGTACCCCACCTGTGATGGTGTTCACAGGGTCTGAGGATGAGGGAAGGGATGAGGATCTGACTCCATGTTTCAGAAGGCTGATTTATTATTTTATGATATATATTACATTAAAACTATACTAAAAGAATAGAAGAAAGGATTTCATCAGAAGGCTGGCTAAGAATAGAAAAAGAAAGAATGATAACAAAGGTTTGTGACTGACTCAGACAGTCTGGACAGCTGACTGTGATTGGCCATTAATTAGAAACAACCACACAAGACCAATCCCAGATGCACCTGTTGCATTCCACAGCAGCAGATAATCAATGTTTACATTTTGTTCCTGAGGCCTCTCAGTTTGCCAGGAAAAAAAATCTTAAGGAAAGGATTTTTCAGAAAATATCATGGCTACACCCCACCCAGGTGTTCTGTGGCTGTTGGCCAGGAGCACCCCAGCACTGGAAATATTGTCCTTTTTAAAATCCTATTATTATTATTATTATTATTATTATTATTATTTTTATTTAACTTTTTAAAATTCCAAGGAGTGCACTCTGCTTTTCACAGCCCTGGCCCAGCTTGGCTGCTCCCAGGGACTGGTGCCAGGGCAGGCAGGAGCAGAGCAGGCCCAGCCCAGGTGGCACTGTCACTGTATGGGGACACTGTGCTGGCAGGGCCAGGCAGGGCCCAAAATGCCTCCATGGTGCCCCTCTCCATGCCACACATGGAAATTGATGCCTTAGCATTTAGTTTTTATGGTTTTCAGACAGATCCTGGACTGCTCTGGTGTATAACTCTAAACTCCACAGCTGCCAGCCACCATTCTTCCACTCTATTCAGACAAAAAAATTCCTGAATCTCAAGGACATCTTTACTTTTCCTCAGGCTCCAAAAAGTATAAACAGAATTGAGTTTTGGGGAGCAAACTAGGGGGGAATGACTTCATTCCCTGCAGCTGGAATTGGAGCATTAACCCCTGGTCTGTGAATGCCCAAGCTGACAATGCTGTGACAAACTCGTGCCCATGGCCCACCTTGGGTGCAGCCTCTGGAGGCCGTGGCTGCCCAAGCTGTGCCTGCTGAAGGCTTTCAGAAATCCCCACCTGATTCTCTGAACCCTGCCTGGCCTCTGCTCCAAAGCATCAAAATCTCCAGGAATGGAGCAGGGCAGGCTGGGGAGGCTGCAGTGCTTGGTGCTGAGTGTCCCATGGCATATCAACCTCACCTGAGTGTCCTGTGGTGCATAAAACTCCCCCTAAAAACAGCTCTGTGAGACACATTTTCACCAACAAAGTTTAGTCCTACCTGAGGGGGGAGGATTTAGAAAGGGCTTGAACTGGTGGGGAGGAATTACATCACCACTTGGGCTCCTAATTGGTGATTTTGGTCAATTTGATTGGATTTATAAATCTGTATTCATGCCATTGGGGGGTGGTTTTTGTGGATTTTTCCATATCTGCCCCTGGAGGCCTCCAATGAAGACCAACCTTTACATTATTTTCTATACAAATATTATCTTAAAAGTTGAACAAGGCATAATTGACAAAATCACCAAGGAGATCTCAAAGGGCTGGTTTGGAGCTTTGGTTCCCAGAGAGAACCAAGATAGGACAGAAGCTTTGGAATTTGTTTGGTCTTTCTGCCTAGGGGAAAAAATAGGGAAAATTACTGGGAAAACCAGCTATGAATAAACACAACAATAGGCTACAGAGCTACCAATCCATGTGTGAAGAATGCAGAGAATAAATTAAAGGGAAAAAAAAGGCCAAAATCAATCCAGCATCTCTTATTTACATCCACTTCCTCCTGTGGAACATATATTTAGCCCAGAGCTGTGGTGTTTCTGTTCTCTCCCCTCAGCCCTGCAGCACGACTTCCCCTCAGTCGTGCCTCAATTTTCACCATTCAGGCCCAAAAATAAAACAAGTGCTTCCATTAGCAGCAGCACTTGGCAGCTGGGGAAAATGAAGCTTCACATTTCAGTTTGGCTCAGCAGAGCAGAGTCACATCTTTTACCTGCTGAGCACCAGCTTTGCTCAGCTCACTTGTGTCCTCCTCACCCCAGCAAGGAGAGGGGATGTTCTGGGTACAAATATGTGATGAATTTAGTTATTGTAAAGTCATGAAATTGTAAAAGCTGAAGCAGCTGATGAGAACAAGCTCAACACACACACAAAAAAGAGAAATCATCAACATTATGAATTAACATTTAAAAAAATATTATTAACAATTATTCCAGCTGGGAGAAGACAAGTTTGTGGATTGTAACTGGTAGGATTCTACCCCTACATTTCTCACTGTGTTGGATAGAATGTCCAGAATTAATCTTGGTGCTTTTGGACATCTTGAGGGGTGCTTCACACACCAGATTTCCACATCCAAACTCAGCCCCATCCGATGGGCTGTGTTCAGAACACCTGCACATAAATTGTCGAAAAATATCCTTTTTACACTGAGAAAAGTGTGGAGAAATGTAGAGATTATATTTTTTAAAGTGAGGCTAAGGCCTACTAAAATTCTTGCACTGTAGGTCTGAGTCAGGTAACAAAACCCATTTTATGTCATGTTCTGCCACTGGATCTTCAGACTAAAACTAATTGTAGTTAAGGTGCTAATTTCCCAGTTTTATTAATTGCAACTGGCACCTAGGATATAACAGCTACACTGTACTTGATATCCTGACAAATACCTCCAAAATCAATTACCTGTCATGCTTTTCTCACTGAAATAAGAAGGGAAAAGTGCAAAATGGATTTGGAGAGAGTTCTCAGGGCCTGACAGAAGACCCACACTGTACACATCTGTATGCAAAATTTGAGATAAGAAATGCTGACTTAGAAATGCCATGGAACAGGACAGATATTGTTGAGAGAGAAATGGAGTTAGAAAAAGTTTCAAAAAATCTTACAAGTAAGACTGGATACTTTAGAGAAATAGAACTGTGAAAGGTGCATTGCAGTAGGACCCATGAGGGGCAGTTTTAGATTATTGGTTTTAAGGCATTTACAGCATGGTGTGGCAAAAAGCTGATAGCCAAGAAATGCTTACAGTGTTTTGTAATTTAAAAATAGTTCTGATTTATAGCATGAATTATAACATCTGTATTGTCTCACCCTTGTCATGAGACTGAAAATGGAATAAAAGATTTAAAACACCTCTCAGTTGCCCCATCTCTGGCTCAGAAAAGGGAACTGTCCAACAGGAAATCACACAGAATGTGTATTTAGACTGATGAATTCATGCACAAACACAGAGGTTTTACTGCAAAAGTTAATTCAGCTTCCCACAAAAGTCAAGCTTTTGTGATCTCCTGTAGCCCTGGAAACTTTCTGGGCACTTCCAACTAAATTTGAGTGAGAGCTGGAACCTTACAATTCATTTAACTCTGTGAAAATAATACAAGGAAGTATAAAAACACCTAAAGCAGCATCTCTTCACATTAGGGATTTCATCCAAACAAGCCAAGAACCTCAGTGTGATTTTGGATACCATTTTAGACCCTTCCTCCTGTGTTTGCCCTGCAGTTATTCCCTACAGAAGCACGAGGACATCTCTGCACAAAGAGCCAGGCTGTGCTGGGACAGGGATGGGAGGAAGGAGGGATTTTTTTTCCAAACCAGCTGTGGGTCTGGTGGGAGGTAAAACCAGCACTGAGACATAAAATTAACAATGGGAAGGATTCCACTGATTGATGAATGGAAAAATAAATTTGGCTTTACAAACAAACTGTAGGTTGGTTGATAAATGAAATTGGATATTGAGAGATGAAAGGAACAATGGGAGAAAAATTCCATAAGAATTAACAATTCAAAAGGAGGGTTATACATTAGAGGGGAATCTCTGGTATCTGACATACCAGGGAGTCTGAACCTCTCAAATACCTCAGCAATGGGGAAAGAGAGAAGGGAAATGGGAAATTGGGATAAAAAGGAGGCTTCATCCTCCAAAACTGTGAGGAAGGCTGTTCTCTGTCACATTCATATTTTCTGGAAAAATCCCTTCACCCAGGATTCTTCTCCTGGGAAGCTGAGAAACCTCAGAGAAAAGAAAAACAATTCTGATCTCATTTGCTTCTCCTGTGGTGTGCTCATGTGCAATGTGTTTGGAGATTGTTCACCCACAGGTGATTGTTCCATTGCATTCTGCTGGGAGCTGTTTTCACTCTTTGGTCAATCAGGGCCAAGCTGTGTCAAGACTCTGGAGAGAGTCACGAGTTCTCAATATTCTCTTTTAGCATTCTGTAATATCCTTGCTGTATTCTTTAGTAGAGTATTCTTTAATATAATACAGTATCATAAAGTAACAAATTGGTCTTCTGAGAACATGGAGTCAGATTCATCATTCCTCCCTGCCACAGGGCACCCAGCAAAAACAAGAAACAAAAATGAGAGTTCTCCACCCCCTTGGAATTATTTCTGGATTCTCCATCTCTTTAGGAATTCACCCGTGTGGAGAGCAATGCAACTTTAATGAATTTGGTTTTTCAGTCACCTTCCACAGACTCCTTTAGAATAACCCTACAAAGCCAGAGGCAGCACTTGGAGCAAGGGCCTCTCTGCTGTAAGCCCTAAACCATTTTCTCTCTTTTTGATATTCAAATGACTTTGCTCTCATGCACCACATTCCAGCTGGTATCCCATGGGATCTGCTGGACAGGACTAGGGTAAAAGATGTCCCACATCTGGAAAACAAAATCACAGAGGGAATCACAGAGTACCCTGAGGGGGAAAGGCCCTGCAAGGGTCACTGAAGACCAGAAAACCCCAAAATCCCACCCTGGGCATCCCTGGGAGTGTTGTCCAAACGCTCTGGTGGTCAGGACAGATTCCCCAGGCATTTCCCAGCTGCTTATTCCTGAGAAAGGACAGAGCACTGCAGCCACAGAGGTGGGAGGGGAAGGTGGAAGATGAGCATTCTATTGTCATCCTATTGCAGGGGTTCCACACTGCTGTCTCCTTATCACAAAGGTTTCACCTCCTTGGTGTTTCTCATGGGCAGCTCCTCAGAGCTCTGACTCTCCTTCACAGAGCAGCCACTGACTCCAGTTCCCTTCTCAACACCACCCCACTCTGTTATAGCATCTTCTTCTCACTGGGTACAGCTCTGGCCTGGTAAAGTCAGGCCTGCTCCTGATCTTTGATAATTGACCCAGCTGCAGCTCCTTAGGGGTGAGATTACTTTCTACACTCTATTTTCTTATATTCTATCCCTCTACATTCCATGGACATTTAGCAACAAATAAAAGTTTATCAGCATTCAAGTCCTTGATTTATATCTGTGCTCCTGGAAATACTTAATGGAGGCAGGGGAGCAACCCTGCTTACAAGGTTAACTGAAATCAGTATATGAAATAATGACTGACTTAAAGCACAGACAGATCAAGAATCTTTCATCTTCCCAGTTCCATTCTTAGGTGCTACTCTGCTTGAATTACTGGGCTAAGTGGTGTGATCTAGTATGGAAAGTTAAAAAGCAAATTTTCTCCATGATAAAGGCAGCATTAACAAGAACACAGAGATGCCAGAACACAAACAGATGAGTACCTGGTGTTGCTGAATTTCTACAACAGCTCATAAACCCTCTGCACAGCCACCTTGCTCAAATTCAAAACAGTTCCACACCCTGGGGAAAGCTACTGTTGGTGCCATCACCAGACAATGGAACACAAACAGAAATTAAAAACAGCCTCCCCAGCAGCCACAGGGCTCCTGAGCACTGAGCTGCTCCTCTGAACAGACTTCACAGCTCCCTGGCCAGGGTTTTGTTTCCAGGTAAAAATAAAATAAGTCAGCTCAGAAAATAACTTTTCCTTGCCTCTGGTTAAATTATGTGTGAATGAGAAATGCTGTCTGCACTTGCCTGCTTTCCCAGAAATTAAATTGATGCTTTTATTTTGGTTTTCACTCAGCAGCTGGGGGGACCTGCCCTTCACAGGTCACCAGAAGTCTGTGACAAGCCAAGGGTAAAAGGGGAAGATGGAAAAGATGAAAGAGATGGAAAATCTCAACAGAGAAGCAACCAAAATTACACAGTAAGAAAGTATGAATTAGGTCAAAACCACAGAAATTACATTTTAATATCCCTCCTTCACTTTGCCAAGCTTTGACCCCACTGTGACTGTGGAAGGAGGGAGGCATTCCTAGAATTTGAACCCACAAATCCAAAAATTAAACAAAAATGGTAGAAATCATCTTTTCCCTTTGTAAATATCCTGGATATAATGAAGACACAGTGGAGAAATAAAGGAAAATGTCTTTTGGGCAATATTATCTGTAGAGTTCTTTAATATTCATGGTTAATTTGGCAGGGAGTGTCTTCATTTGGATCAAAACACAGGAGAAAATTTCAAATTGAACAAACTGTCCCTGTCTTTAAAGAAAAATTAAATCCACAAAGAGAGTTTCTGTGCCCTTCCTGGGTTGGCCACTAAAAAAAGATGTGTAAATAAATAAGGCCTTTAATAGTATCACTTAGTAATGATTATTGAAACTCCAAGATTGTATTTCATAAGTCCTGACTGTGCCAGAGAAATCAGAGTAAATTCATGGCACAGAAAAGAGAAGGAATTTCTCAAAAAAATGTGCTAAAAAGAAATTGTGCTAATGTTTGAAGGTCCATGGTTACAGCAGCAAGATTTCTTCAAGAAAAATGCAATCAGTGGGTTATGCTGCAGGCTATGATCTACAGATCATTTAAAAACCTCTATTTTTTTTTTAATTCTGATTTTCTGATGATGAAACAATATTTTTTGAGGAATATTTATCTTCTCAGGTAAAGAAATAAAATCCTTCCTCTTTCATCCTGCTCTTTAACAGTGAATGTTGTACATTGCACCAGGGCCTTCTTGTCAATCAACAGCTTCTTCTTTTTTTGTGCTGTTACTTTGTCTTGTGAAGTTTAATATTGTTAATATGAACAGAATTTTTAAAACAAAATAAACCCTTTAAAATATTTTGAAGCAATTTTTTAGAGCTAGATTAAGAAATTATTTGTACTTCTGAACCAACCATCCCAGCCAAGCCAGGCCTCACTTTCTGCAGAGCTGTCACCCAATCCTGGTGACATTTTTGGAAGGAGAGCTTCCTGAGAGCCACTGGAAATTGAAAATATCCCTGCAAGTCCACAGCAGCAAGTTTTTCAAGTACTTCTTGCAAATCAAACCCCAATTAGGACACCACTCCAGCTTTTCCACTGGAAATGGAGCTCTGCAGCAATCACCATGGGCACAAATACCCTCATTTCAAAGCAATTAGCAAGTTGCATCATTTGTAACAGAACATTCTGAATACATCTCAAATCTGGCTGTGCCCTGCAGTTTGTTTTTTCATGTTTCAACTCCATTTTTTTGCACGAGCAGAAAGAAATTGTTTGCTAAACCTGTAAAAACCTGCTGTTGTATTATTTCCAAAATCCAACTTTTTTTTATCAGAGAAAGCAAATTTTTGCTGGTAAAAAACCTTTTGAATGAAACTTGACAAGTATCCTGTAAAAAAATTAATTCAGAAAAAAAATAAATGTTTGTATTGTGGCAGAAATCCTAAATCTGCCCGACTCTAGGAGATAAAATTCAGTGCTGTCAGGTATAAACTCTGAAAGAACAGGAACATCATTAACAGGGAAAAATCCAAATTAAACAATAATTAAATAAAAAATAATTAAATAAAAATTAAATAATGATTAAATCATAATAAAATAATGATTAAATAATAATTAAATAATTATTAAATAATCCAGTAATCCAAAATGGTGCCAGAAAGCAACTGACCACCTTCAGCTCCAAAAACCTGGGTCAAAACACCTCTCACACAGCCATGGCCCACTCTGCCTCTTAAATCCAGATTTCATTGTCTTATCAGCTCTGAGAGCTGTAAATACTATTTTATAGAAGGTGTGTTGATCATATTTTAGCAAAAAATAAAAATTTCAGAGGAGATGATGGCAGGAGACCCAGCCATGAGCACCAGCAGCACTTTGGAACTGTCTGCACTGAGAGAAGTTGGAATTCTGAGATATTTGTGAAGTGCTAGACACCAATGGGCAGCAGAGCTTTATTCTGGCATAAAGAATTCACAATTCCTTCAGCTCCTGGGCCCTGCCTTTGAGAAATGGGAATTTTTCAGTGCACAGACAGGACAGATGGGATCCCTGGAGGAGATGGATCATGGACACCGCGGCCTGCTGGGAGCAGGCCAAAGGCTCTGCAGCCTTTGCTGTTCCACTCTAGATCTGCAAGTTTATCTTAAAAAAAACCCCAAAAACAAACTGAGGATGACAAATTCCTCTGGTTATTCCTCTGGAATTACCAGATGGAAATAAATCACCAGCTCAAGATGCAACGAGTTCTAGAGGAGCCACCTCAAAATATCAATATCAAGTTCTGCAGCCTTTGCTGTTCCACTCTAGATCTGCAAGTTGCTCTTAAAAAAAACCCCAAAAAACAAACTGAAGATGACAAATTCCTCTGGTTATTCCTCTGGAATTACCAGGTGGAAATGAATCACCAGCTCAAGATGCAATGAGTTCTAGAGCAGCCACCTCAAAATATCAATATCAAGCTCTCCAACCTTTGCTGTTCCACTCAAGATCTCCAAGTTTCTCTTAAAAAAAAAAACAAAAAAAAACCTCCAAAAATCAAACTGAGGATGACAAATTTCATCTCTGGAATTAGCAGATAGAAGTAAATTACCAGCTCAAGATGCAATGAGTTCTAGAGGAGCCACCTCAAAATATCAATATCAAGTTCTGCAGCCTTTGCTGTTCCCCTCTAGATTTGCAAGTTTCTCTGAAAAAAAAACCCCAAAAATCAAACTGAGGATGACAAATTTCATCTCTGGAATTACCAGATGGAAATGAATTACCAGCTCAAGATGCAATGAGTTCTAGAGCAGCCACCTCAAAATATCAATATCAAGCTCTCCAACCTTTGCTGTTCCATTCAAGATCTCCAAGTTTCTCTTAAAAAAAAAAACACAAAAACAAACTGAGGATGATAACAAAATTTCACCTCTGGAATAACCAGATGGAAATGAATTACCAACTCGAGATGCAGCAAGTTGTAGAGGAGCCACCTCAAAATATCAATATCAAGTTCTGCAGCCTTTGCTGTTCCACTCTAGATTTCCAAGTTTCTCTTAAAAAAAACCCAAAAATCAAACTGAGGATGACAAATTTCACCTCTGGAATAACCAGATGGAAATGAATCACCAGCTCAAGATACCATGAGTTCTAGAGGAGCCTCTCAAAATATCAATATCAATCTCTGCAGCCTTTGCTGTTCCACTCAAGATCTGCAAGTTTCTCTTAAAAAAAAAAAAAAACAAAACAAAACAAAAAACAAACTGAGGATTGCAAATTTCACCTCTGGAATTACCAGGTGGAAATAAATCACCAGCTCAAGATGCAGCAAGTTCTGGAGGAGCCACCTGAAAATATCAATATTAAAAAGAACCCACCACAAGCAGAATGCAGCCATGGGTATTCTACAGAACAAAAACCTGGACAAACAGAAAAAAGAAAGGTGTGGAATTATTCCCACTTTTACAGCTCTAACTCCTCTAAAAAATCAGATTTAATGATGACATTTGGGCCTGACCTCCACATCTCTCAACACCATCAGTTCTGAGCAGTGCTTCCCATCCTCCCAGCTCTGGAGCTGTGCTGAGCAAACCCCATTTCTCATTTCACAGCTCATCTTTGTGCACAAATTACCATCAGCAATGCTTGAGCAGTTTAAAAAAGAGGAAAAAAGGGAAATCAGCAATCTGCAGAAAGCAGTGACTAATGTCCTGCAGCTTGTCTGGGCCTTTATCACACAGGAACAGATGAACTACAACAGAATTTGAGCCACCTCTGCTGCCAACATTTTACTTGAAGTGCAGCACATTTACAACAGCTCTGCAAAAGAACTTGCTTCTTTTTTTATTTATTCTTTTTTAAAATAAAAATTCATACAGAAGGAACAAGAAGTGCAAAGATAAGCATCAGGTACCTGAAGTCCTCCCAGGCCCATTTTGCTGGAATGCTGTTATGACTATCCTCAGATGTCAAAATGTCATTTGGTAATAAATGTTTAATATAACTTCAGTGTGCCTTGCTGCTGACAAGCAAAATAATCCCCAAATTTTGTCACTTACTCTACACAGAATTTTGTTTCAGTGTGTTCATGCACAACTCTGATACTAAAAGGATTAAATAATAATCTGTCTCCTCAGGAACTTGCAGAATTACCATGTTAATTGAGAAATTTCTCTTTAATTTCTCTTTAACATGAAATTCCTCTTTAATTGCTGTGCTTATGTCATGTTGTGGAAAACATAATCAATGGAAAATACAGATATTAGCCAGGTTCAACCCAATTCTCACAGGAAGCTCAAAAACTTGCCTGAATAAGTTCCAGCTTGGACTAAAATAACTGGACTGGCAAATAATATGTAGGAATTAAATTTAAGTGTGTGTATATATATATATGGAATATATATAAATATATATATATATATTTGGAAAAATCAGGCAAGGACAAAAACTCCTGAAGACATAACTCAATGGTGAGCAATACCATGATGGAAAATGGGAGCAGAAATTTAAACCACAGCAAAAAGCCCCAGAAAAATGGAGGAAGAATCCCAGGAAGAATCCATGGTGTGTGAGTATTTACTGCTCCCACACCACACAGATATAAATTCAGTTCCCTGCCATGGAATATCTCATTTTCTGTTACTTTCTGCCCATGGTGCTGCCTGTTCAGTTCATTGCTTTCTGCAGACTGGACAAGAGCTCCTGGTGCTGGATAAGCCTAAGAAGATTCCAATAATTCCTCACCCAGGGGAAGCTGAAAATCTGCATTCCCATGTATTTGCCCCAAGCTGACTTATTCAGAGCATCTCTTTTCCCATCCCAGATATCCTGAGCTCCAGCATTGCTTTGCCTGGATGAAAAGCACATTCCAGAAGCTGGGGAGGTGACTCATCCACTCCACTTTAATCTGAATATTCCTCCTTTGAAGTTGGTAGCTCAATGCTGACTCAGACCTTCTATAATCCATAGACTGCCATGCAAATTAATAAAAGATTTGATTAAGGTGACTGTGAAATTTTATTTTTGTAGGCTACCCCACTTCTGGGAATGCGACAGAAGAATTGGAAATTATTTTATGTTCTTGAGGCAGCTCCCAAATGAAAGATGGCACATCAAAAACTCCAGTTTGCAAATAAAGGCACTGTCAGGAATACAAAATTCTGTTGGTTCAAACAGATGTCCAAGCTCTGCATCTTTGCAGTTCAGCTCTAAGAGACACAATGTATTTTCTTTCCATTTTAATTCTGCTCTTTATAAAATACTTGGCTTCTGACTGGAGGCAGAATGTTCAAAGGCAAATGACTCAACCCTTCAAAACTGAAAAGGGCAAAATGTTGATGCATGAAACAAATGAAACTTGCACCAAACTGATCAGCACATCCATCTATATTTGACCTATACTCAGAAAAAAACAACATAAGTTCCTAACACTGGGCTGCTGAAATCTGAATAATTGCCATATGGTGTGTGTGCAAAATATATGCAAATATTCTGTGTGCAGCACGAGTAGATGCTGCCATAAACTTGTCTGGCTTTGGGTTTTCTCTTTTCCCTTTTTGTGGCAAAGCCAGTGCTGAATATTCACTGGATTTCAGATCTGTCTTTCCATTTAGGTAGCACTTATAGGTACTTTATTTATGGTTTTTTCATGGTTTTCTGGTTTATTTTCAGGTTTTCTGTGCTTGAGCTCAGCAAAGCTCCAAATTACTGAAAGGGGAACATTCTGACCCCCTTCCCACTAAATATTGATGCCAAACCCTGCCCTCTGTGGTTTCAGCACTTTTGGAACTGTTTGCACTGAGAAATGTTGGAGTATCTTATAAAGTATTTTATAAAGAGCAGAATTAAAATGTTGGGAGAGCAGAACCTGAGCTTCCACGCAGTGGGTGGAAAAATGTCTGACAAGTCCCCTTGGGAAATTACAGCTGGCTTAATTACAGGTTCTCAGCTCAGAAATAAATAAACAGAGTCTGACTGGGTGAGTTAGTGAGAGCACAACCCTGCTGCAAGGAAAACAGGGAGCTGCAGGAAACAAATGTTGAATTTTCCTGCTGGAAGGAGGCTGAGGCACTCAGCAGCTCCAGTTCAGGGTTCCAGCCCATGGAATTCGTGCCACAGTCCAGGGAACTCGGTCACTAAAGGCCATTGAGAGCCCTGTGGAATGTAAACACAACAATTACCTCCCCACTGACCTTCAGGCATCAGCACCCAGATAACAGCAGCAAATTGTGTTAAACTGGTGCTTAATAAAGGGAAAAAATGGAAAAAAATCTAAACAAAAGAACTCCAAACCTGAAGCCTGAATTTTAACCTTTCTGACCCGAGTTACAGGGCAGTCACCCATCACAAAAGCAAAGGGAATGGTACCAGAAAGTTTTTATTCAGTATAACCAGCATAATCTCCATGTGTTACTTTTAGGACAGTAGAAAACTATAAACCTGATATTTCTGAGCAGTCCCTGCCCTCTCTATCAGAACTTGTCCAGCCTTATTTTGTAAAAGAATTCCCTTGTTTTAACGAGCAGGATCCTGCCTGAGGGATGATTTAACCCTTTACTGCAGGACTTTCTGCCCTTTGGGCACATTCCCATCTTTTTCTGCTGAAGGAAATTCTGGACAACAACTTGTGTAAAACACAAACCCTCAAACCCTTTCCTCCAGGACAATTCCCAATCTGTTTCAGGCTCAGATTCCTACATGGAATATGTAACCTGGAACCAGAATTTCTTTCCAGCTGCAGAGCTGCTGTTTTCCACCAGCTGGAATGACAGCCTGGCTATTAATTAGTTAAAAATATCTTTTTTTAGGCTAGCTCTGCCTACTGACATGAGAGCAAAATTTGAAATGCAGCTGAGGGGTGGCAGGGCTCGGGGTCCTGGTCCCAAACTCTGTGACACAAACCAGGCACAGCAGGGAGAGCACAGGGAGGGCAGAAAATCGGGATGGGAGGGATGAGGGTGAGCAGAGCCCCTTCCACAGCCTCAGCCCTAAACTTCCCCTCATTATCAGATCATTCAAACACAATTTTAATTATTTCTCGTTAAATAGAACATAAAATTTAGTAATGTATTAAACTGCATTAATATAAAATAACTATAAAATAAAATGATTAATACAATATTTTATGTTTTAACAAAAAAATTCAAAATAAAATTATTAATAAAAATAAAATTATATTAATATAGAATAATTATAAAATAAAATTACTAACACAAAAATTTATGTTTTAATATAAAATAATTCCAAAATAAAATTATTAATGCAATAATAATATTATATTGATATAAAATAATTTCAAAATAATATTAGTGGTGAAATATTTTCCTATTAATATAAAATCATTTTCAAATAAAATTATTAATAAAATAATTTATGGTTTAATATAAAGTAATTCCAAAATAAAATTATTAATACAAAAGTATTATATTGATATAAAATAATATTATATTGATATAAAATAATTTTAAAATTAAATAATAAATTTAATATTTTATTATTATACATCTTATTAATATAATATTTTAGTATTTTTCATTTTAGTAATTTATTAATAGGAGATAGAATTTGGATTATATTAAATAGTTCCTAGTTCAGCATAGATTAAATAGGCTGAGTAACTCATGCAGATACAGCAGAGCTGAAATGCTGAGCTCTGTTACAGCAAGAGTTAATTCTGTCAATGACTTATGGAAATAGAGGTATAAAATGAAGATTTTCCTCTTTTTAAAGACTGTTTTCAATACCATATCTTAAAATTTCTTCCTTTAAATACAATTATTCCAAGCACTAAGCTGCTGAGAGCACAGCTCACCCTCCTCTTGCCATGAGCCCATTTTGCAGCGAGGGGAAATGGAAATATACTGAGGGGAAATGGAAATATACTGAGGGGAAATGGAAATATATTGAGGGGAAATGGAAATATACTGAGGGGAAATGGAAATATATTGAGGGGAAATGGAAATATACTGAGGGGAAATGGAAATATATTGAGGGGAAATGGAAATGTACTGAGGGGAAATGGAAATATATTGAGGGGAAATGGAAATGTACTGAGGGGAAATGGAAATATACTGAAGGGAAATGGAAATAAATATACCGAGGGGAAATGGAAATATACTGAGGGGAAATGGAAATATACTGAGGGGAAATGGAAATACACTGAGGGGAAATGGAAATGTACTGAGGGGAAATGGAAATATATTGAGGGGAAATGGAAATATACTGAGGGGAAATGGAAATATATTGAGGGGAAATGGAAATGTACTGAGGGGAAATGGAAATGTACTGAGGGGAAATGGAAATACATTGAGGGGAAATGGAAATATACTGAAGGGAAATGGAAATATATTGAGGGGAAATGGAAATATACTTAGGGGAAATGGAAATACACTGAGGGGAAATGGAAATGTACTGAGGGGAAATGGAAATATACTGAGGGGAAATGGAAATATACTGAGGGGAAATGGAAATATATTGAGGGGAAATGGAAATATGCTGAGGGGAAATGGAAATATGCTGAGGGGAAATGGAAATATACTGAGGGGAAATGGAAATATGCTGAGGGGAAATGGAAATATGCTGAGGGGAAATGGAAATATACTGAGGGGAAATGGAAATGTACTGAGGGGAAATGGAAATGTACTGAGGGGAAATGGAAATATATTGAGGGGAAATGGAAATATATTGAGGGGAAATGGAAATATACTGAGGGGAAATGGAAATATACTGAGGGGAAATGGAAATATACTGAGGGGAAATGGAAATATACTGAGGGGAAATGGAAATATACTGAGCATCCCCTCAGCACAGCTCCAAATAAAATCTCCTGGATGGCAGAGAAAACTGTCCCCATTCTATTCCAGCAGCTGCCACTGAGTAAGCAACTTTTATATGGGGAAATAAATTTTTAAAAACTCATTTAAGTGGGTGGATGTTTAGTGCTACAGAGGATTTGTTTCTCTCCCTGACCTCTGTTCTGATCAGCAGAATTGTAAACAGAAAATACAGAAAAATATCTTTCATTTTCTCCCCAAATGCTTTGGGAAGCATAACCTGCCCTTTTGTAAGAATAAGAAAATAATTCCCACTTCTCTCGTGTGTTTCTGCTCTAGATTTGAACAACAAAATTTTATCACTGCAGTGGCTCAGCCTTGCACTATCTGATATTTCTTTCAGATTTTCCAGTGGCAGAGGTGACCTCCAGTGTTTTAAATTCTGCTCAAACAAGGCTCCAACACCTTGAAATGCTTATTCCAAAACCAGCCTCCCACATTTCTGTTTATTCACACAAATTATTATTATTATTTCAGCAGCTTGTGCTGAAACCACCCAAGATTCTTTCCATTTCTGCTCTTGTCTCATTTGATTTTCCTGCTGAACCAGAGACTGG
The DNA here is from genome assembly GCA_024362935.1 of Setophaga petechia. Taxonomy (NCBI): domain Eukaryota; kingdom Metazoa; phylum Chordata; class Aves; order Passeriformes; family Parulidae; genus Setophaga; species Setophaga petechia. Next base: position 249,421 of record JANCRA010000149.1, read on the forward strand.
CCCAGAGTACAACCAGCAATTTATTTTGATTTGTTCACCACAATAGAATGGGTTTTGAGAAGTTTATAAAGTATAGGATTGGTGGGGGAAGAGCTAAAAAAACAAATTGAATTTGAATTGAGGATTTTTTCCCTAATAACCAAAATAAAACCCAATAAAGCCATTTCTGAGCTGCATGGCCACAGCTGGTCCTGGCCCTGCTTGCATTTTCTGCAGCCCTACAGATCCTTTCCTCCTTTCCTTCCCCACCACTGGCACCAAATTCTACAAACTGATTTTTCCCTCCTATTTGGCACCTAATTCTAAAACCTGATTTTTCCCCCCTCCTATTTGGCACCAAATTCTACAAACTGATTTTCCCCTCCTATTTGGCACCTAATTCTAAAACCTGATTTTTCCCCCTCCTATTTGGCACCAAATCCTACAAACTGATTTTCCCCCCCTATTTGGCACCAAATTCTACAAACTGATTTTCCCCCTCCTATTTGGCACCAAATTCTACAAACTGATTTTCCCCTCCTATATGGCACCAAATCCTACAAACTGATTTTCCCCTCCTATTTGCACCAAATCCTACAACTGATTTTCCCCTCCTATTTGGCACCAAATCCTACAAACTGATTTTCCCCCTCCTATTTGCCCCTTTCTGGTTGCTCCTGCTGCAAGGAGTTCATGGTTGTGCTGCAGAGAAATGCCTCAGGAAGAAAACAACAACACAAGAGGAAAAGAGAAAACCAACCAAAAAGCAGAAAACAAACCAAAAACACTCCAAAACAAACAAAATAATCCAAAACCAAAAACAAACAAAAAAATCTACTCAAAAGTTAAAAACAAACAAATCAAAAAAAAAAGAAAACCCAAAAAACCCCAAAAGGCAGAAACCAAAAATCTTACACGTACAAATACAAAAAAAGAAAACCCCAAAAAACCCCAAAAAGCAGAAACCAAAAATCTTACACGTACAAATAAAAAAAAATCCCAAAAACCCCAACGGCAGAAACCAAAAATCTTCCACATTCTCCTTCCATAACACATTCTGCAATTCTTTACAGTTCAGTATCCAGACCCTAGTTTCTAAATGTATTTTTATAAATATATAAAAACATATAAATATATATATATATGTGTATTTTTATATATTTAGAATACTATGTCTGTAACATCCTCAGCTCTGGATAAACACAGAGTGGCAATCTGGACCAGCTGAAACACCTCAAAATTCACTTTTTTTTCCCTTTTTTCCATATGTACCAAAGACAGCAGGTCTGTTATAACCCCTAGAAAAACCTGCAATAATTTTTGTGTGCCAGCCCCAAAGGAGGAGCCCTGCCCGTGGGTTTAGCAGCACCAGTACGGGAGGGGATTTATTTCCCTCCCAAAAACACAAATCCCTGATTGCTTGGAGTCATCTCCTCAATGAAACTTCAAAGGGTCCATGCAAATCTCCTCCCCAGATCTGCACTGCCTGACTGCAATATTGGTTATTATAATAAATGGTGATTTAGCAATTTAGGCTCGATATTCTCCCCCTTGTATATTTACTGGAATATATTTGAAGCAGGCTATTTTTAAATCCTTTATTTTGCTGTTCCCTGGGTGAGTCACAGGAAAGCAGCAGGGCAGGAGGGGATGGGATGGGGATTTTGGGCCAGCATCGTCCCCTCTGCGAGGAATCAAAAAGGAATCCTCTCACAGCACTTCTCTACACTGCCCAGCTTCCAAAAAAAGAGGAAAACCCTGCCCGTGGGTTTAGCAGCACCAGCACGGGAGGGGATTTATTTCCCTCCCAAAAACACAAATTCTTGATTGCTTGGAGCCATCTCCTCAATGAAACTTCAAAGGGTCCATGCAAATCTCCTCCCCAGATCTGTACTGCCCGATTGCAATATTGGTTATTACAATAAATGGTGATTTAGCAATCGTTTAGGCTCGATATTCCCCCCCCCCCCCCCCCCCCGTATATTTACTGGAATATATTTGAAGCAGGCTGTTTTTAAATCCTTTATTTTGCTGTTCCCTGGTGTGAGTTATAGGGAAGCAGCAGGGCAGGAGGGGATGGCACGGGGATGTTGTGCCATCATCGTTCCCTCTGTGAGGAATCAAAAAGGAATCCTCTCACAACGCTTCTCTACACTGGCCAGCTTCCAAAGAAAGAGGAAAACCCTGCCCGTGGGTTTAGCAGCACCAGCACGGGAGGGGATTTTTTCCCCTCCCAAAAACACAAATCCCTGATTGCTTGGAGCCATCTCCTCAATGAAACTCCAAAGGGTCCATGCAAATCTCCTCCCCAGGTCTGCACTGCCTGACTGCAATATTGGTTATTACAATAAATGGTGATTTAGCAATCGTTTAGGCTCGATATTCTCCCCTTGTATATTTACTGGAATATATTTGAAGCAGGCTATTTTAAATCCTTTATTTTGCTGTTCCCTGGGTGAGTCATAGGGAAGCAGCAGGGCAGGAGGGGATGGGATGGGGATTTTGGGCCAGCATCGTTCCCTCTGCGAGGAATCAAAAAGGAATCCTCTCACAGCACTTTTCTACACTGCAAAACTTCCAAAAAGTGGAGGAAAAGAGGTTTTGTTCATCCAAATTCACAGCAATTCAGTCCCTCCCAACAATGCTCACCTAAATCTGACAACTGCTGAGCTGTCAGGAATGCTGCTGGAAAATGAGAAGAGGAATCCTCTCACAGACCCAGGACAGTCCAGCACAGCTCAGAGGTGAATAATTCCCATTATCCTCCAAAAAAGCACTGAACTGAAAGTGTTTTTGTTGCAGTTCGCCATTTCCTAAATTCCGTTTTGTCATTTCCTAAATTCCACGGTTTGTCGTTTCCTAAATTCCATTTTTACCCCACAGAACTGATCTCATTTGTAAATATTGATTTGTAAACACTTGTTTACAAACCAAGTGTGCATCATGACCACACTGCAGAAGGTGGAGAGCAGCTTTACTCACACCTGAGGAAATCCAAATGGATAAATCCAAATAATAACCCAAATAATCAAAATAATAACCCAAATAATAATAACCCCAAACCTGCAGAGGGGTGGCTGTGCTGCAATAATTCAAAGCCTGGCACTGGAAAGAAATGGAATTGTCAACACTGACACAATTCTCCCAGCTGGAGACTCATTGTTGGTGTGTCCAACCCTTCAATCAGTGCCCAGGCACCTGAATTCCACCTATTGCACACATTATTAAAATTACTAAATTAAAGTAACACACTGTTGAAATTAGCGCACATTAAAAAATTGTAAAATTTAAATAGCACACATTATTAAAATTATTTTTACCCCACAGAACTGATCTCATTTGTCAATACTGTACTGTTTACAAACCGAGTGAGCGTCATGACCACACTGCAGAAGATGCAGAGCAGCTTTACTCACACCTGAGGAAATCCAAATGGATAAATCCAAATAATAACCCAAATAATAACCCAAATAACCCCAATAATAACCCCAAACCTGCAAAGGGGTGGCTGTGCTGCAATAATTCAAAGCCTGGCAGGAAAGAAACAGGATTTGTCAACATTGACACAATTCTCCCAGCTGGAGACTCATTGTTGGTGTGTCCAACCCTGCAATCAGTGCCCAGGCACCTGAATTCCACCTACTGCAAAAATTATTAAAATGACTCCCTGAATGGCACAGCCATTAATTAAATCAAACAGCAGGGGAAAGGAGCTGAGCAGAAGCCAGGCTCTCCTTCTGAGCCCCTCCTTCCCTTTTGTGAGATGTGTGAAATTTTACACATTTCTAAATCTCATTTCTGAGTTAGGGAACCCAGGCTGGGGGTTTGGCTTCCCCTGCTCAGGACAGGTGAAGGTCCTGGCAGCACAGGGGAAATGCAGAGGGGGCAGCAAGTGCTGGGAAGGATGAAAGTTGGACAAGAAATTCTCCCAGAAGCTTAGCAGAAAGATTTTTAAATGTAGATCTCATAAAGGAATAGAGATGGAAGCAAGCTTTGATAGAGAAGAAAAGAATTGCTGAGCCTGTCTTACTGGATAACCAAGGAGGCAAAGGGTGTGTTAGTTAGAAGGGGTTTTATGGCTTAGAGAAAAGAATAAACCCACCCCAAAGAAGAAGATGTTTTTACCAAGCAGAAAGATAGCACAGGCAAACAAGCCTGCCAATGTGGCAAGTAGAAAAAAGGTCTCAGAATTTTGCACAGCAAGAAAACTGAAAACCAACTTCTAGCTTAAACTGTTATGTACTAACTTTTAGTGATTGGAGAACAGTAACATGAATATGGTAACTACACTAGTTATAACAGTCTGTAGGGAATAGTTAAGGAATAGATTGGTTCTACTGTATTCAGAGGCTCAGTAAAGAAAAGTCTATCACGCATTGTAACCAAAACCAAAGGGTCTCCAGGCCTGCCTGCAGCTGGAGCTGACAGCTGTAGGCACAGCTCTGTCACCCACAAGCCTGGACTGCTGTAACCTCTTGGATGGAATAAACTGCATTTTGTATACAATAAACTGCATTTTGGATACAATAAACTGCATTTTGGATACAATAAACTGCAGTTTGGATGGAATAAACTGCATTTTGGAGAGCCCCTGGAGTCCCACATCCCTCATTTGGGCTCTTACAAGCAAGGAGAGCAGGGGTGGCAGTGCCACTGTGGGGTGAGGACAAGGGCTGGGTGACCTCCATGTGGGCACTGGCACTGCCTGCCCCACAGGTGCTCAGCCAGCCCCAGTTTTGGGGGCAGCACAGCAGGAGAAAGCACCCAAGGGGATAAAAATAATCAGGGAACAGCCCTGTGACCATGTTCACAGGGGTCTGAGGATGAGGGAAGGGATGAGGATCTGACTCCATGTTTCAGAAGGCTGATTCATTATTTTATGATATATATTATGTTAAAACTATACTAAAACAATAGAAGAAAGGATTTCATCAGAAGGCTGGCTAAGAATAGAATAGGAAGGAATGATAACAAAGGCTTGTGGCTGGGACTTACTGTCCGAGCCAGCTGACTGTGGTTGGCCATTAATTAGAAACAACCACATGAGACCAATCCCAGATGCACCTGTTGCATTCCACAGCAGCAGATAACCATTGGTTACATTTTGTTCCTGAGGCCTCTCAGCTTCTCAAGAGGAAACCCCTTTAAAGTTTTTGAAAGTGAAGATCATTTCTCACAGAGGGAATAACTTCAGGGACTCCAGATGGCCCCATCCAGCACATTCTGTGAGGATTTTTCATCCTGAACCTGATGCCTTGGCATTTTAACTTTTCTATTTTCCATCCATTTGCACTCCTGCAGTTCTTTAGTGTGTAACTCCAAACTCCACAGCCAGTGGCAGCTGCAGCTTTCCCATTTTGGGCACACACAGCAATTCCTCTCCAGGCCTGGCACTCAAGGACACCTCACTGCCTCAGGGCCCAGGGATGGGAACAAAAGGGACTTGGGGGAGCAAACTTGGGCTCAATGACTTCATTACCTGGAGCTGGGATTGGCAGATGAACCCCCAATGTGCAAATGGACCAAACTGATAAAAGTATAAAAACCTGTGAGCCATGGTCCATTTTTGTCTGCACAAAATGCACCTGAAGGCCCTTCAGTAAATAGAATTGCTTATTATTGCCTTAATTCTGTCTGGCCTCTGGTTCTAGGCAGTCCCAAAAGGCATCAAACCTAAAGAAAATGTGGGATTGTTTTTCCAGGCACTATCAGAACCAGAATTCAAGGATAGTACAGGACAGCAGGGTTTCCCTTTGCTTAGTGAAGCTGGGAGTTAAACAAATACACAAACAAACATCCTGGGCATTGTTAAATGCATTATCAATCAAATGCTGACGTTAATGAGCAGAACAAGCAGTACTGAAAGGCAGGAGCAGCCTTCTGGCACCCTGGGTGAATTTTGCTGTCAAAATTTGCCTTGTGAAAAAATAATTAATGTCATTGGATCTTGGCTGGTGCACGCACAAGGTAAGAGCAGTGGAACCTGAGAAATAAACCATCAGAAATACCTGTGAATGTCTGTTTAAATATCACAAATTTCTGGGTTTACTTTGTTTAGTGCCCTCATTTCAGGAATTCTCAGCTCCTGATGGCTCCAGGGCTGCTGTGGGTGTTTGGGGATGTCTCACCTGGGACAGGTTTGTGTCCAGAACCTCTGAACAAACAAACAAACCAACAGCTCATGATTCCAGCCCTTAGAGCCACACACAGAGGCTCTGTCAGATAACAATGCACAATCAAAGTGCATTTCAGGCACTTTGGGATGACTGCTGTACCCACACTGAGTCAGCCTCTCCTTCCATGGGATGGTTCATTGCATCAATAAAGTAAATCAAGATGTTGGATTTTCCTCAGCCAGTCATTTCCCTGCATTTAGGGCCCTTGTGACCCTCTGCAGCAGCACTGGAAGCACACACTTACATTGTTTACAGAAGGAAAAATACTGAATTCAAGGAAATATTTCCCCACAGGAAAATCCATCCTCAATTGTGTCAAATGTAAATGTCATTTTTGCCTCTTTGCTTTCTTTGCAAACCTATTCTTGAAGAACATTACAATCTTCCCCAGGCAGAGGAAAGTGCTGCCTGATTTTTGGACACCAAACCAAAGGTACTTGTTGATGTTTGTTCCTCTCCCACTGTCCTTTACATAATCCTCTCCTCCAGACACCTTCACACATTCCAAGGGTGTAGGAAGCAAATGAAAATTAAGGATGGCAGTAAAAGCAAACAGCCTGAGATCTGATCCAGGCTGTAACTCTCCAGCAAAGTGCCTGCCAGGCTGGGGAGAGTCAGGCATGTGTTATATAGGTCAGTGCATGAAAATTGCTTATTTTAGAGAAGATTTTATTCCCCAAAGGGAATGTGAGCTACTGAGACAAACCCAGACATAATCACAATGGGAGAGCCACATCCAGAGTGAAAATAAATGTTTATATAGAGTCAAATAACACTTTTCTACACTGCCCAGCTTCCAAAAAGTGGAGGAAAAGAGGTTTTATTCACCCAAATTCACAGCATTTCAGTCCCTCCCAACAATGCTCAGCATTTCCCTCACCTAACTCTGGAAAACTTCTGAGCTGTCAGGAATGCTGCTGGAAAATGAGAAGAGGAATCCTCTCACAGACCCAGGACAGTCCAACACAGCTCAGAGGTGAATAATTCCCATTATCCTGCAAAAAAGCACTGAACTGGAAGTGCCTGCATGGTTTGTCATTTCCTAAGTTCTATTTTTACCCCACAGAACTGATCTCATTTGTAAATATTGATTTGTAAATACTGGTTTACAAACCAAGTGAGCATCATGACCACACTGCAGAAGATGCAGAGCAGCTTTACTCACACCTGAGGAAATCCAAATTGATAAATCCCAATAATGATCCAAATAATCCAAATAATAACCCAAATAATCCAAATAATAACCCAAATAATCCAAATAATAAACCCAAACCTGCAGAGGGGTGGCTGTGCTGCAATAATTCGAAGCCTGGCACTGGAAAGAAACAGGACTTGTCAACACTGACACAATTCTCCCAGCTGGAGACTCATTTTTGGTGTGTCCAACCCTGCAATCAACTGCAATGAATGCCCAGGCACCTGAATTCCACCTATTGCACACATTATTAAAATTACTAAATTAAAGTAACACACTGTTAAAATTAGCACACATTAAAATATTGTAAAATTTAAATAGCACACATTATTAAAATTATTTTTACCCCACAGAACTGATCTCATTTGTCAATACTGTCCTGTTTACAAACCAAGTGAGCATCATGACCACAATGCAGAAGGTGGAGACCAGCTTTACTCACTCCTGAGGAAATCCAAACTGAGAAATCCAAATAATAACCCCAATAATAACCCAAATAATAACCCAAACCTGCAGAGGGGTGGCTGTGCTGCAATAATTCAAAGCCTGGCAGGGAAGAAACAGGACTTGTCAACACTGACCCAATTCTCCCAGCTGGAGACTCATTTTTGGTGTGTCCAACCCTGCAATCAGTGCCCAGGCACCTGAATTCCACCTACTGCACTGGAAACCATTGACCTCAAAGGGTACTGGCAGATTTTATTCCCAAGGTAAAACTTGGCAGGCTCTTTGCAAAGCATTTTGTGAGGCTAAAGGACTGTGAGCAGTGGGAAGGAGCTGAAATGGGAATTCAGAATTCATCTTTTAGCCTGTGGCCATGTAGTAGTAGCTTGTGAGGAGAGGCTGGAAATAACTCGTTCAGGGATTTATTTTAAAGTGCTGAATAAATCAACATATTTCCCTCTCCAACCAGCAGCTTCTCAAGACAGAGTTTCTCACAGAGGAACGATGAACTCCCTCAGAAAATTCACTTTCAGCCTCCTCCTGACACAGCCTCCACAGAGCAGCTGGGATTTCCTAAGCACACACAAATAAACAGCCTTGCCTTGGTCGAGCCACTCTTTCTGAAAGGATAAAACAAACAAAGCCAAAATTCAAATGTACCTCCAGAAAAAAATAAATCCACATTCATTTTGGCTTCTTTTTGAGAGGAATGGTGGATTTGTCTTTCCAAACAAGCTGTGGGGCTGCTGGTAGATAAAACCAGCACTGAGAGATAAAAGAAACAATGGGAAGGATTCCCTGATTGATGAATAGAAGAAGATATTTGCTTTTACAAATAAACTTTAGATATTGAAAGGTTAAAGAAATAATGGGGAAGAAAAACCCCTAAGAATTAAAAATTTAAAGGGAGAGTTATACATTAGAGGGGAATCTTTGGTATCAGACATTCTGGGGAGTCTGAACCTCTCAAGTACCTCAGCAATGGGGAAAGAGAGAAGGGAAATGGGAAATTGGGGTAAAAAGGGAGGCTGTGTCCTCCAAAAATGTGAGGGACCTCTGGGGAATCTGTACTTCTCAAGTACCTCAGAAATGGGGAAAGAGAGAAAGGAAATGGGAAATTGGGATAAAAAGGAGGCTGTGTCCTCCAAAAGTGTGAGAGACCCCAGGGGATGCCCCATGGCCTCTCTTTTATTGGGATAAATTCAAAGAACTCCTCTGTCACCTTTTGGACATAAAGCTCTAGTGTTTGTGGGTTAATTTTCCTGACATTTTTCACTGCTATTCTTTACCAAAAGGGAATAATTGGAAAACTTGCATGGACTACACCCAGGGTATAACAGTCATCTGCTGTTTGAAGCGATACCTTTGACAGAAATCCCACTAAAAATGCAGAGTTTGATACTTCAGAGGGAAAAAACAGAGCTGTTACCCTTACCTGCAGATGTAAAAACTCTGAATTATGCATCCCACCTCACTGAGGGCCAGTCACAAGCTCCAGTGGGCACTCAGTCTTTGCTAACACAGATTTCCCAGAGGAGCTAAAACACCACAGGACACACAGCTGAAAAGGTTTTCACTGCAATCCCTTCTACTTCCACACTTCCACTCTCTGTTAAATCATTTGCAAAACAATTTTATCACTCCCCAGCAGCACAGTGGGTCGAGTTCCACCTCGTGGTGTTGCCTTTGGCAGTCCTTGCTGCTCCCCTGGCTGTTGCAGGTGTGGATGGAAATTACTGAGCAGCTCTGCAGGCAGCACAGCCCAGCTGGGCAGGCACTGGGGGAGCTGGGGCTGAGGGCTGGGAGCTCCAGGGCAGGGGGGACACAGCCCTGACCATGCCCAGCCCCATCTCAGGGAGCACTCATGGCCCAGGAGCAAATATTAATTATATATTATATTATATTATATTATATTATATTATATTATATTATATTATATTATATTATATTATATTATATTATATTATATTATATTATATTATATTATATTATATTATATTATATTATATTGTATTGTATTGTATTATATTGTATTATATTATATTATATTGTATTGTATTGTATTGTATTGTATTATGTTGTATTGTATTATATTATATTGTATTATATTGTATTGTATTATATTGTATTGTATTATATTGTATTGCATTATATTATATTATATTATACTGTATTATATTACATTATATTGTATTATATTATATTATATTAGTATATTATACTATATTATATCTTAGATCATATATAATATCTTATATTATACTATACTATATTATATCTTAGATCATATATAGTATTACATTACATTATATTATATCATATCATATTATCATCTCATATCTATATTACATTCCATTATATTGCATTGTATTGTATTTTTATCATATCATACCTCATATCATCTTTAGATCATATTATATAATTTCCTATCATATTATATCTTGTTATATTCCATTCCATTTTACTATATTTTATTTTATCATATCATCTCATATCATATCATACCTTATATTATATCATACCTTATATCATATCATATATCATATCATATATCATATAATATAATATAATATAATATATTATATTATATTATATTATATTATATTATATACCTTCGATCATATATAATATAATATTACATTACATTATATTATATCATATCATATTATCATCTCATATCATCTATATTACATTACATTGTATTGTATTGTATTTTTGTCATATCATACCTTTTATCATCTTCATATCTTATTATATAATCTCCTATCATATTATATCTTGTTATATTCCATTCCATTATACTATATTTTATTTTATCATATCATCTCATATCATATCATACCTTATATTATATCATACCTTATATCATATATCATATCATATCATATCATATATTATATTATATTATATTATATCATACCTTATATAATATATCATATCATATTATCATCTCATATCATCTATATTACATTCCATTATATTGCATTGTATTGTATTTTTATCATATCATACCTTATATCATCTTCATATCATATGATATAATCTCCTATCATATTATATCTTGTTATATTCCATTCCATTATACTATATTTTATTTTATCATATCGTCTCATATCATATCATACCTTATATTATATCATACCTTATATCATATATCATATATCATATCATATCATATCATATCATATCATATATTATATTATATTATATCATACCTTAGATCATATATCATATCATATTATCATCTCATATCATCTATATTACATTCCATTATATTGCATTGTATTGTATTTTTATCATATCATACCTTATATCATCTTCATATCATATGATATAATCTCCTATCATATTATATCTTGTTATATTCCATTCCATTATACTATATTTTATTTTATCATATCTTCTCATATCATATAATACCTTATATTATATCATACCTTATATCATATATAATATCATATCATATCATATATGATATGATATTATATGATATTATATTATATTATATTATATTAATCATATAATATCATATTTCATTCCATTCCCTTCCATTATATTATATTTTATTATATCATATAATCTCATCTCATACCATACCATACCTTATATTGTATCACACATTATATTATATTATATTATATTATATTATATTATATTATGTTATGTTATGTTATGTTATGTTATGTTATGTTATGTTATGTTATGCTATGCTATGTTATATTATATTATATTATATTATATTATATTATATTACATTATATTATATTATAATTATATTATATTATGTTATGTTATATTATATTACATTACATTACATTATATTGTATTGTATCATATCATATATCATATATCATATATCATATATCATATATCATATATCATATATCATATATCATATATCACATCATACCTTATATTATATCATATATTACGTTACTTTATGTTATATTCTGTTGCATTCAGCTCCAGATAAATGTCTTTTGCAATGTCCCACAAGCAATGCCCCCCTCCCTTGCTCCCTGGCATCCCTCTGGAACATTCCTTTGTGTGCTCCTGCAGCTGCAGCCCCGGGGGTGTCACACTGGGGCACTCCCCGTGCTGACCCAGCTCTGCCTGCAGCTCCCCTGAGCTTTCTGGGATCAGGATTTTCCTCCAACAAACCTCTGGAACATTCCTTTGTGTGCTCCTGCAGCTGCAGCCCCGGGGGTGTCACACACACTGAGGCACTCCCCGTGCTGACCCAGCCCTACCTGCAGCTCCCCTGAGCTTTCTGGGACCAGGATTTTCCTCCAATAAACAAAATGTTTGTTGAAGGAAAACACCTTCTGGGCTGCTGCAGGGAATGGCTCAGCTGAGGCAGCAGGGATTCTTCATGGGAACCCAGATAAATTAATGAGAGCAGAACATTCAGCCAGTTACCTTCATTACTCACAGGGTTTGAAGTGATTTCCACACTAAATTAGATTTTGTCTCATTTATAGACAAATAATAATCCCAGACACTTTGAGGATGCCTCTGAGGTCACTGTCTGGCACTATTAATATATTCCAGAATTACCTGAGGGCCTTAACACACAGAACTTAATCACAAAAACACCAAAATACCAATATGCTACGTTTGCACACTCCACCTGCAGAAATTTCCAATTTATTTTGCAAGATTTATCAGCAAAAAGAAAATACAGCTTAAAGAGTTCATATTTGTGTTACTAATTACTGTTCCCTTCTTCTGGTAAATCAATTAAATAAAGGAGTTACCTTTAAAAACCACTCTGACTCAGATATTAGGAGCCTGTTATTCTGCCTTGGGGTACAGATTCTTTATTTTGCAGACAGTAAATATTATATATATTTAAGTACTATTTTCACACTGCTTTCCATTAATGACATGAGCTCAATTATTCAAGAATAAGGTTTGGAACCCTGTGAGCAATTGCAGTGCAGTGGGTGACACACCAAGCAAAACTTCTCTCACTGCAGAGTTTGGAAAGAGCAAAACCAAATCCTGAAATTGTAAATATGAAAATTTAAAATGTCTATTAAAAAATGAGCAGAAAACTTGGCTTACTTAGCAAGATAATACTGCAAAAGTGTAAACCTGGGTGCCACTTGGAAAAGTGAGAAAAAAATCCATAAAATTACTAAATATAAAGACAATATAAAGAAAACACAATTGACAGGATAGAAGTTAATGTCTCCAAGATTTTCAATCATTAAACAACAGGGAAATTCTCAAAGCCTGCCTTTTTGATTGAAACTAAACAAATCTGTGATTATTCAGTCCAAAATAACTTTCTGCATCTTGTACTTCAATGTTGTCACTGCTACTGACAAGCAGTAAATCTAAAATCCTGATCTCCCTGGCTGCAATAAACCACCACTCAAACCAGCCCTCTGCTGCCCCTTGTCCATCTGAAATGGTCCCAAAAATCAAAAGTTTCATCCCTGCAGCCAGCAGAACCTGTCCAAAAATTGATCTGGAATCCAAGTTGCTCATGGATATTACAGCCTAATTTTTCTTTGTTAAACATCTCAGAGCACCAAAGAGTTCCTTGTGGGAATCCTTAAAATTAGAGAGTTTTGGGAAAGCTGCAAAAGGCAGCTCAGAGACAGCAGAACTGTGAGCAGAGCTCAGCAGCAGCCATGAGATTGGTCAGCAGAAAAATTATGTAAAGTAGAAAAGCAAGGACAGATAGAACAATGGTTTGTGCATTAACACTTGTCTAGAATAACTCCCTAAGATGCTGAAAAGTATATATAAAAAATATAAGGAAAAAAATAAGAATATTAAGAAGTTCTAAGCATAACAATGGAGCTCTGTGCATTGTGTTTTCAGGCTCACAAGCAGGGATTGTATTTGAAATAAGCAAGCATTGTTTAACCAAAGGTACCTGTGCTTATAGGGGCTGGATGGAACTGCTGTCAATATAGAATATTTACTGTACATAATGTAAATATTTACTGTACAGATATAAATACTGTCAGTGTGCTTTTGCTTTTTGGGATTGGTCAAAAAACTTATAAAGTGAGTTGTACATTGAGTTTTTTGGCCTGCTGCCTGGGATGTGAGCTGGTGGCATCTTCCCACTGTCATACCCATGGAATGAGGCTGATGCTGGAAAATCAAACAGCTCAAGGCACACTCCTAGCAATCCCATCCTGTTCATGATTTCCACACAGCCCCTGGCCAGTGATCTTCCTGAAAGCCATGGATGGGGAAAACGGCCCCACAGTCAGCCCAGAAGCAATTGATGAATTGTTTACATTAGAAAAGGGTGGGAAGCATGGGGAATGTTCTGGAATGTTTGCCAAAAGGGCTTAGGAGAAAAAGAGCGAGAGTAATTGGTTAGATAACATTTAAACACTTGTACAGAAAATAAACTGAGGCTGTAATCCCCTAAATCTTTCAGGATTGCATTCTAAACCTCCCAAAATGTCTTCCCAACTGGCAACTTTAAAATTAACTATAAAGCCTGTCAGATTAACTTCATCTTGAAACCTCAGATGTTTGCTGCATGTTTAATCTCCACAAAACACAGTTTAAAATGCCAACACCACCAAGGTGTGTTCAAACCACTATAATTAACTCCATAATTTACAAAATTCAATGAGAAAAACATTTTAAGAGTAAACAAAAAGCTCTCAGTGACTAAAGAGAGAAGGGGAATTTTATGAAAGTAACGACTCATCAGTTTTTAGCCAATTTGCAAACTGAAAAAGGTAATCTTGATTTAACACCTGAACCTGAGTGGAACTTCAAACAGGAGCATGAAGAAAAGAAAAGCTGCTCAACAGCAACCTGACATTGCATGGGGGTCATGCAGAAAACTGGGACTGGGCTGGGGCCTGAGCTGGTTTGGAACTTGGATATTTGGTCAGTGACACTTGAATATATTTGAATATATTTTGTCAGTGACTTTGGACTTCAGCACCTGCTATGAACATGGTCAGGTCCAGCTGGTGATGGTGGCCCTGGTTAGGAAGAGCAGGATTTGCAAGGCTGGGTGTGTGAGCTGAAGCTGTGACACAGGGACCATGGGAACAGAGCCCCAGGAGACCCCAGATGCAGGAGAACACTCAGATCCTCAAGGGCTTCCAAACAGTGGGACAGGGCAGGAAAGAATTTCAGTTTTTGTGATTCTATCCAGGCAGGGATTCATGTGTAACTCAGCTCTAAACTTGAAAACAAACACACATGAGAGCAGAGAGCCAGGAATCAATGGAACAAGAAATAACAGCTGCCACACTAGGGAAAATAAGAAATTTTCCTTCTTCCTTTCATCCCCAACGACACAGCAATGCAGAGCCTGGACAGTGGAACTGTTGGGAAGGATGAAAGTTTGACAAGAAATTCTCCCAGATATGTGTGCTTAGCAGGAAGATTTTTGAATGTAGAATCTGATGAAGGAATAGAGATGGAAGCAAGCTTTGATAGAGAAGAAAAGAATTGCTGAGCCTGTCTCACTGGATAACCAAGGAGGCAAAGGGTGTGTTAGTTAGAAGGGGTTTTATGGCTTAGAGAAAAGAATAAACCCACCCCAAAGAAGAAGATGTTTTTACCAAGCAGAAAGAGAGCACAGGCAAACAAGCCTGCCAATGTGGCAAGTAGAAAAAAGGTCTCAGAATTTTCTACTGCAAGAAAACTGAAAAACAACTTCTAGCTTAAACTGTTATGTACTAACTTTTAGTGATTGGAGAACAGTAACATGAATATGGTAACTACACTAGTTATAACAGTCTGTAGGGAATAGTTAAGGAATAGATTGGTTCTACTGTATTCAGAGGCTCAGTAAAGAAAAGTCTATCACGCATTGTAACCAAAACCAAAGGGTCTCCAGGCCTGCCTGCAGCTGGAGCTGACAGCTGTAGGCACAGCTCTGTCACCCACAAGCCTGGACTGCTGTAACCTCTTGGATGGAATAAACTGCATTTTGTATACAATAAACTGCATTTTGGATACAATAAACTGCATTTTGGAGAGCCCCTGGAGTGCTGCATCTCTCATCTCAGCTCTTGCGTGGAACCTTTGCTGTGTCCTCCCAAAACCACAGCAACCCTGACCTCCCTCCAGTCTGCAGGTTCTGACAGCTGCCCATCATCTTTGGCCTTTCATTGAAAACCAGCTTCAATAAAGTCTCTGACAGCTTGTACAGTAATGCCATCAACCTTAGCACAAAGAAATGTCTTTATTCAAGCAGTTTCCTCTGAATTAAATAAAAACAAACCCCTGCTGAAAAGCACAGCCACACTTGGCACTGGCAATGTGATGAACAGCCAGTGTTTGCAGGGGATGGAGGTGTCCCAGGGGATGGAGGTGTCTCAGGGGATGGAGGTGTCCCAGGGGAGGGAGGTGTCCCAGGGGAGGGAGGTGTCCCAGGGGAGGGAGGTGTCCCAGATTTTGCTGTTCCATACATGTTTCCACTTTCCTGCCTGTCTGCTTCACCCTAGGAATGTGCTGTCTGTGACAGGATAATTTGTACACCCAGGGTGAAGCCTCTCCTGTGTGTGAGTGCTCCTGGAGAGCTGGGGGGATTGGGGGGTGCATGGGGGAGGGCAGCAGCAGCATCAGCATCACCAGCATCATCAGCATCATTAGCAGCAGCAACAGAATCAGAAGCAGAAGAAGGAAAAGAAGCAGAAGGAGGAGAAGAAGCAGAAGGAGGAAAAGAAGCAGAATCAGAAGGAGCAGAAGAACGAGAAGAAACAGAAGGAGGAGAGGAAGCAGGAGCAGAAGAAGAAGCAGAAGAAGGAAAAGAAGCAGAAGAAGCTGAATCAGAAGGAGAAGAACCAAAATCAGAAGGAGAAGAAGCAGAAGAAAGAGAAGAAGCAGAAGAAGGAGAGGAAGGAGAAGAAGGAGAGGAAGCAGAATCAGAAGGAGCAGAAGAAGGAGAGGTAGCAGAAGAAGGAGAAGAAGCAGAATCAGAAGGAGCAGGAGAAGCAGAATTAGGAGAGGAAGCAGAATCAGGAGGAGCAGAAACAGGAAAAGAAGGAGAGGAAGGAGAAGGAGAAGGAGAAGAGAAGGAGAAGGAGAAGGAGAAGGAGAAGGAGAAGGAGAAGGAGAAGAGAAGGAGAAGGAGAAGGAGAAGGAGAAGGAGAAGGAGAAGGAGAAGGAGAAGGAGAAGGAGAAGGAGAAGGAGAAGGAGAAGAGAAGGAGAAGGAGAAGGAGAAGGAGAAGGAGAAGGAGAAGGAGAAGGAGAAGGAGAAGGAGAAGGAGAAGGAGAAGGAGAAGGAGAAGGAGAAGGAGAAGGAGAAGGAGAAGGAGAAGAGAAGGAGAAGGAGAAGGAGAAGAGAAGGAGAAGGAGAAGGAGAAGGAGAAGGAGAAGGAGAAGGAGAAGGAGAAGGAGAAGGAGAAGGAGAAGGAGAAGGAGAAGGAGAAGGAGGAGAGGAAGCAGAATCAGAAGGAGAAGAAGGAGAGGAAGCAGAATCAGAAGGAGAAGAAGAATCAGTAGAAGGAGAGGAAACAGAATCAGGAGGAGCAGGAGAAGCAGAATTAGGAGAGGAAGCAGAATCAGGAGGAGCAGAAGAATCAGTAGAAGGAGAGGAAGCAGAACCAGGAGGAGCAGGAGAAGCAGAATCAGTAGAAGGAGAGGAAGCAGAATCAGGAGCAGCATCATCGTCAGCAGCCTCAGCAGCAGCGGCCGCCCCCGGCCCCGCGGGCAGAGCAGCCGCAGCCGCAGCTGAGTCCCGGCTCTGGCTCTCCCCGCCGGGATTGTCCCCCCGGCTCGCAGCCATCGCTCTGACCAGGGATTCTTCCTTTCAGGCTGACCCTGCGGCGTTCTGAGGCCTGAATTCGGGATTTGTCCTTGTCCCTGCTCCGTGGTTAAAGCCACCACCCTCCCTTTCCCCCCAGTGTCTCTGCTCAGGCTTTTGCTGCAATCCAAGGGTGAAATAAAATTCATAATCATAAAAAATTAGTGTAAATTTCCATGCCCATAAACGTATCCAAACTTTTATATTTATTTAAACTACAAAGTATTTGCCTTGGATTCAAGTTGTTGTTTAATACACTCCAAACATGCACAATTTTATATTTATCACAAAATCCTTCCCAGCCCTGGAAATTCAGGAGACAGATCCAAACTTCCAATTCCTTTGGATAAAATCCTCTCCTTCAGAAATGGGGCAAATCTGTTCCAATGGATTACTGCAATGCACAAGGTTTAGTTTCTGCTGTCCATCAGCTGTCAGGAGGTCAAAGCCTCCTTTCCTGAAATGTTTTCCAAATAAGCCAAGTGAAAGAAAAAATAATTCCAAAGGCAAGGTTCAGAACTGCAGGAATTATATCATAATAATTAAAAAAAATATATTTGTAAAAGTCAATGAACAAAAAATGCTCTTTGTCACCCAAAACCTTGAATATTCCAAGCTGGTTAACATATGGAACAGAGACTGAAGCCAGTTTATAATTTCTTCACTGAAAATTCTCTGTGAGTATTTATGTGTTTAATTCTACGTTTGCTGGATGCCCGTGGGGATAAATATGTTTTGCTACTGAAAAGCAGCAAAGAACTAGTGATAAATAATAATTCAACACAGAAAACCAGTTCTTTTTGTTTATTTTAGATCCCACTGCTTTGTACAGCGTCACTGTGTTCCACAAATACTTCATCGACCAAAAATAGGCTACAAAAATCGACCTTGGTGCATCCTGGAGGTGTCCAAGGAAGGACTGGATGTGTCTGAGCTCCTGGCTGGTGACAAGGTGGGGATTGGCACAGCTTGTGTTTAAATCCATTTGCTTCATTTGATGGAATTGCTCACTTGTATGATAATTCTTTACTGCTAATTTATTTTTTAAATTAAAAATTTAGGGTATTCCCTACATGTCATCACCAAGACCACTGCTGGCCTGTAAGGAAACCAAAAACCAAAAAGGCAAATATGGGCTTGCCTGCAATTCCTGTACTGATTCCAAATAAGCTGTGATGTTTTAAAGCAATTTTCTGGATCAATACCTGACCAGGAGCCAAATTATCTTCTGTCCCCACTCTGCCCTTCCTTGCAGCCTCAGAGCTGTCCAACTCTCAATTTCATCCTCCTCCTGATTTATTTTGCAATTTGTAACTCTGTGCCCCATGACTGAAGCAAACAAATCTCAGGTTCAGGAGAGCCCTGCCAGCCTTGCCAAGGTGAATGAGATTTTCTCTGCCTTCCCCAGCCTCCCATGAGGATTTGCTTCTCCAGTAATTCTTGGCCTTAACAGCAAAACAGAAGCAGCTGCTGCTGAGTGTTGTTACTTCTTCCAAATAATTCTGTCTTTAATCAAAATCCAGAGTCAGGTGAAAAATTTGAGATTATTAATGGATGTTCTACCTCCAGGAGCATCCTGCAATATACTTGAAAAATTTAGGACTTGTTCAATCTGTCTTCTCAAAAGCTGAGCTGCTAAAAATGTGTGCAAGAAAAGGGCATGAAAGATTGGAAGGAGCTGATGAACATTTCAAACAGTTCCCTATGAAAACGTGGTTTCAATATTCCTCCAGTGTACTCTTAACTCATCAAAAAGGAATATTGGAATTTTGGAATATAGGACATTGCAGTAATTTATTTCTGAATTGAGCTATCCAATTATGGGGACCAAATTGCTCTCAAATCTGCTTTGCTACTGGAACTACAAGATGCTGTACGTGCACATGAACCAATGTCTAAATTTAATTACTATACACATCTTAACTTAGTTTGATTCTTTTTTAAACACCAAGATCAGCACAGGGAACCTGGAAAGTCAATTGGGCTTTAAGGAAGGAGGAGATATTGGGATAAAGAGCAATTTATTTATTTATTATGAATAATAAATTAAATGGTAGGTGGTAATAATAGATAAATAAAAATTATAATAAATAATAATAAATAATAGTATTGTACCAATAAATATAATACGTATAATATAAAGATAATGATAATAAAAAATAATAAAAATAACAAATCAATATTCTAATGGATTAGGAGCACTGGTATTTTATCTTTGATAAATTCTGTTGAAGAGGAACAGAAAGAGGAAAAGTTCATTTCATTCAGACAGCAAGAGCACAAGGAAAGAACTTTGAATTATGACAACCTAAATGCATTTGATCCTGTAATTTAAATGTATGGCAAAACAATAATCTGCTCAGGTACTGAATGTAATTCAATGTACCAGTGATGAATTGAGTATTTTAATAGCCAGTCATGAGAATTTTCAAATTCATTGTCACAGCTTGAGCAAGGACAATTCCTTCCAGCCCATGTGCCCTTTAGAGGCTGAGTATTTCTAATCACTGAGAGCTGAATGGCCAAAGGAATGAACAAATAATAAGGAGGAATAATGAATAATAAGGAGCAATAAGAATGGGAGAGGGGAAGGGATGAGGAGGGAAAGCAAAACCAAAACTTCTGGAAATGTGGATTAGGGAAAACTTTGCTCTGCTCTAAATTCACACATCCAGCAGAGCTGAGGCAGGGAGGTGAGCAGAGCAAAGAGCCAATTTCCAATTTCCAGCACCCAATTTCCAGGGCAAATTTCCAATTTCCAGCACCCAATTTCCAGGGCCTTGTGCCTTTTTGGTGGAACCTTCATTTGCATTTAATCATGCTCCTCATGAAAGGCTCTTGGAAGGCTGCAGAAATGGGAGAATGTAATCCCATTATTCCAACACAAAGAAACAGGAGAATGTAATTCCCTTTATTCCAGCACAAAGAAATTCCAGCAAGGTGATCTCTCAATGGCTGAGCCACTGGAGAATTGCAGGTCCTAATCATCTGATTTTTATTCTTTTTTTCCCCAAAGAGATGCCATAAATGGAAGGAAAATTTCTCCAAGTGAAAAGCTTAAACAAAACACATATTTATCCCACCAAAGTACTGGAGAGGGGATTTTTTAACAATGCCTGCATTAGCTACAAGGACACTTTATGCAGAAATCAGGCAGGTACCTCTGAGAAAATGTGTTTGAATAATGGCAAGCATTTTACTTTTTGGCAACCTCTTGAGCTGCACAATAATGATTATGCCACTCTTTGTTCTGTGATGAATTCTTGATGTAAAAGTCTAAATTTTCCACTATCTTCCAACTTTTTCTTGAAGAGGACTCTAGAAAAAACAGGAGGTGAACAGGAAGAGAATTTCCCAGGTGACAATTCCTGGTGGGCTGTGGCTCTCCCACCCTCTGGGGATGGTTTTAATGGTTGGTGGGAAGGGGAACTGGAAAAATGTCACAAAATGATCATGGAATGCAGCTCTCCAGAGCTCTGCTGGAGCTGCACTCCACTGAATACTTTTATTTGCTTGGAAAAACCTCAGAATTCCTGTTTTTTTGTGGATGTATTTACACCATTTTACAGCTTAATCTGGCAATCTATCAGCAGAGTATCACCATTTTTGTCCTACTCATTTAACGTCACAACTTTTGCCTATTCAAAGTGCAGGGTGACAGATTAAAGCTGGGAATCAATTCCTCAGAAGAATCAAGGAGCAGCTTGAAACAGCTCTGGCAAAAAGGAGCAGCAAGTTAAAATGTCCTGACTCACCACAGCACAACATTTCCCCACAACATCCCTGCTGACACACGCAGCCACTTCACTGCCCGTGTGGAAACAGCACCAGGGTAAATAAACACAGGAATGGAGAGCACAACATGCCCAGTCTCTGTCTGGTGCCACTTCCAAGCCTCCACAGGAATTTCACCCTGAATGCTCTATTTTGGTTTCCACACAAAGGGCCAGATTAGAATTAAATTAACATTTTTAATTAAAAATGACAGCGACATGGAAATTTCATATACTTGGATTTTTCTGCTTCACCCTCTCCAAAAGGTTTCAGTAAGGATTGATTCAAGCAAAAAGCAGCTATGAAATATTCTTCTTAAGCAAAAATGTCAACCTTTAAATAATTCTTGAGGTCTGCTGCATTTTGTTTTAACATGGTTAAGTGACTGCACACTGACCTCAAAATGAGCAGCAGTATTAGTGGGGACAGCTGACAAAGAGAATTGTAAAAGGCAGTAAGTGTGCATCAGTTTAATTTGAGTTTGGACAGAAAAAACCTCATTCCATCTGAATTCAATAAAAGAATCTACACAGGCAGGTCCTGTGCACTAAACAGAGATATTTTTTTGAGAGGGTATTAAAGATGACTGAATTTTTATAATTTTAACTATCTGATCAGAACTGTTTCTAATCCATTTATTTTCCATTTACAGACATACAGAACTTCTGCTGGTCCTACAGTCACAGGTTTTTACCCTGAATTTTCAGGCAATGTTTCAGACAAAACTGAGGAATTTGTCCTCATGATGCAGAATAATTTTATGCCTTGCACAGCTCTGTGAGGAAAATGCTGCTGGACTGCTGCAGGCAGGCAGAGATGTGCACACACTTTTACACATGTGCAGACTGAGCTGTTTCTGCCCCCAAATGAAATTAGTTGTGTGTGTTAACGAGATTAGCAGCACAGCACTCAGCCCTGGTGCAGCAGAGATGGGGACTTTGATACTTTACAGCAGCTGCTTTTGCTGATTAACATCATTAACTCTGATTATGTATTACACATAATCCTATTTTCCAACATGAAAGTTATTTGCCCGAGTCCTCGAAGTGAAAATATTCTGTTCTCATCTTGAAGAGTCCAGTGTCTACATCTAAAGAATTTCATTCATCTATCAATGGTCTAGATCTAAAGAATTTCAGTCATTTATCAAAAAAACTACTCTAAAACTACTCAACCAAAAAAACTACTCTAAAAACCACTCTAAAACACAGACTAATCAAAGAAATACAAAAGTGACTTTTAGAACTACTGCTCATCCCTCAAAAATAAATGTTCTCTTTACACCAATTAGGTTTGCTTCCTTTCAAACACTCAGTTGAAAATTCCCAAACTGAAACAACCCTTGAAATGAAGCAATTTTCTTTAAGCCTTACACTGGTGTTTGTGAAAGAGCTACGTGCACAGTCCCCATCCCATCTTGACAGACAGACAGACAGACAGAGCAGTTTACCACGTGTCTTTCACAATTCAGTTCCACATTCAGCATCACAAATTCCCTGCTCTGCACCACCCAGCCAAGAAGTGACCAATGAACACCCAGGGAAAGCCTCCACCAGCCCAGGCATGAGCCCAGCAAAGCAGAAAATCGAGATTTGATTCTGTTGTTGCCACAAGAAGTCACACAGAGCCCGGATTGCAGGAGAGCAGCACCTGTGTGGGCATTGCAGGGTGAAAGCCTTGCTGAGAGCTGCTCCTGAAACACTGGGACAGCAGCACAGAGGGGTCTGGACAGCAGCAATCATCTGGGGTTTGGACAATAACAATCATCTGGGATTTGGACAGTAACAATCATCAGGGGTTTGGACAATAATCATCTGGGATTTGGACAGTAACAATCATCAGGGGTTAGGACAGTAACAATCATCAGGGGGTTGGACAATAATCATCTGGGATTTGGACTGTAACAATCATCAGGGGTTTGGACAGTAACAATCATCTGGGATTTGGACAATAACAATCATCTGGGATTTGGGCAATAATCATCAGGGATTTGGACCCTAACAATCATCAGGAGTTTGGACAGTAACAATCATCAGGGGTTTGGACAATAACAATCATCTGGGATTTGGACAGTAAAAATCATCAGGGATTTGGACAGTGACAATCATCAGGGATTTGGACAGTAACAATCATCAGGGATTTGGACAATAACAATCATCTGAGATTTGGACAATAACAATCATCAGGGATTTGGACAGTAACAATCATCTGGGATTTGGACAGTAACAATCATCTGGGATTTGCACAACAGCAACCATCTGGGATTTGGACAATAACAATCATCAGGGATTTGGACCGTAACAATCATCAGGGATTTGGACAGTAACAATCATCTGGGATTTGGACAATAATCACACTCTGCCATCTCCTTGCACTGTGCAGGTGTGGTTTACTCTAAAGGCCACTTAGGAGCTGCTTTGTCATCAATGCACAGCCCAACAGCCAAGATCTGAGAGCTGGAAAAGACATTTATAATATTCAGGGGAAAAAAAAAGAAAACAAAAAATAAACCCACCAAGAAATAACCCCAAAGCTCCATTAGCTGCCTGATTTTTTTGAAATGTCTTCTAGCAAATAAAAGTATAAAACAACTGCAAAACTAAAGAGATAAGCACTGCTGTAAGACCCTCACCAAGCCAGTGAAAGGGATTGGAGTAGAAATAATGTAAATAATAATGCACATTAATTATACTTTATCTTGGTTCCTCCCATGTATTATTACTATTGCCAAGGCAGGTAATCATACCCCTGCATACACTGAATTATTGCAGGTTCACACCAGACATTTCTTCCTTAGCAAGAAAATTAATCAGCACAAAATCCTGACCATGGGTCCAACTGAGAGAATTTAGGCAGAGAACAGCCTGACACAAATCCTGAGCATCTCCATCCCATAATTTCTGCATTGTAACCCACACCACAGATGCTCATGAGACCTGTCTGCAAAACACCTGAGTGGCTTTGCACTGGCACCAAGAAAACTGCAGCCATGGACAGCATCCACCAGTGAAAATTCCTACAAATTCTTCTAATTGTTATTATCATTTCTTTATTTACCCTCAATTACTGTTAATAGATTTTTCTTTATACCCTTTTAAAGGTTTAAGCCTACTAGACCTTTCTCCTAATCCTATCTCACAAGAATTAAGCACATTGGTAATTAACCAACACCAAACCCACCACACTCTTTACAACCTTAACCAAGAAATGTCAAAATTAACAAAATCTCAAATTACCAAACCAAAGCCACTACACAAAATTAGTGTTTCTATCCAGTTTCAAACTAAAACCACCACACTGGACAGTGAAAATTGCTAGAGAAGTGAAAATTCCTACAAATTCTTCTCCCAAAACCCCTTCTACATACAGATGTACATGAGTACACACACACAGACACATTTCAAAAGGCTGATCACAAACACTCCTGTCATTTATTGAGAGATATTTTATGGAACCACCCCAAAAACCCAAAAATATTCTGAAGATTTTATCCTAATTCTTATTACCCTTTCTTTTAATTATTTTTAATACATTTTTCTTTATACCCTTTTAAAGGTTTAAGCCTACTTGACCTTTCTCCTAACGCTATCTCACAACAAGAATTAAGCACATTGGTAATTAACCAACACCAAACCCACCACACTCTTCACTGCATTAACCAAGAAATGTCAAAATTAATGAAATCTCAAAATTAACAACATTTCAAATTAACAAACCAAAACCACTACAGAAAATCAGTGTTTCTACCCAGGTTGAAACTAAAACCACCACACTGGACAGCATCCACCAGTGAAAATTCCTACAAATTCTTCTCCCAAAAACAGTTTTACATGCAGATGGACATGAGTACACACACACAGACACATTTCAAAAGGCTGATCACAAACACTCCTGTCATTTATTGATAGATATTGTATGGAACAGCCATAGAAAAAACCAAAAATATTCTATTTTTTTTTCTATATTAGAGGTTTTATTCTAATTGTTATTACCCTTTCTTTTAATTATTGTTAATAGATTTTTCTTTAAACCCTTTTAAAGTTTTAAGCCTACTTGACCTTTCTCCTAATTCTATCTCACAACAAGAATTAAGCACATTGGTAATTAACCAACACCAAACCCACCACACTCTTTATTGCATTAACCAAGAAAACTCAAAATTAGTAAAATCTCAATTTAACAAACCAAAACCACTACACAAAATCAGTGTTTCTACCCAGTTTCAAACTAGAACCACCACACTGGACAGTGAAAATTGCTAGAGAAGTGAAAATTCCTACAAATTCTTCTCCCAAAACCCCTTCTACATACAGATGTACATGAGTACACACACACAGACACGTTTCAAAAGGCTGATCACAAACACTCCTGTCATTTATTGAGAGATATTTTATGGAACCACCCTAAAAACCCAAAAATATTCTGAAGATTTTATTCTAATTCTTATTACCCTTTCTTTTAATTATTTTTAATACATTTTTCTTTATACCCTTTTAAAGGTTTAAGCCTACTTGACCTTTCTCCTAACGCTATCTCACAACAAGAATTAAGCACATTGGTAATTAACCAACACCAAACCCACCACACTCTTCACTGCATTAACCAAGAAATGTCAAAATTAATGAAATCTCAAAATTAACAACATTTCAAATTAACAAACCAAAACCACTGCACAAAATTAGTGTTTCTACCCAGTTTCAGACTAAAACCACCACACTGGACAGCATCCATCAGTGAAAATTCCCACAAATTCTTCTCCCAAAAAAAACCTCTACATACAGATGTACATGAGTACACACACACAGACACATTTCAAAAAGCTGATCACACACATTCCTGTCATTTTTTGATATTTATTGTATGGAACAGCCACACAACACTCAGGAAAATTACCTTTGGTTATCTGTTAAAAACAAAGGCTTCATAGATAATTTTTCCTCATTAAAAGTATCCCAAGGATTTTTATTTACCTTGATATCAAAATTTCAGTACTATACACATCTTGCCTTAGTTTGATTCTTTTTAAACACCAAGATCAGCACGGGGAACCTGGAAAGTCAACTGGGCTTTAGGGAAGGAGGAGATATTGGGACAAAGAGCAATGTGAATGTGTGGTAATAGGAGATTCTTACAAATAAATATTCTAATTAATTAGGAGTGCTGGTATTTTATCTTAGATAAATTCTGTTGAAGAGGAGCAGCAAGAGGAAAAGTTAATTTCATCCAGACAGCAAGAGCACAAGGAAAGAACTTTGAATTATATATATATTTATATACATATTACATATATAATATATATAGTATAGATATAATTATATATAGATATATCATTTTATATTTATATATATATATTATTAGTAGATGGCTGAGACAACAACTCTTGAGTAAAACAAGTTCTGAACTCACAGCACACTATGAAACCATATTGCCACTCAGTGGAATTGGATGTATTTATCATATTTTATGATTCAACCTTTTTATCACTCTTTAAGAGTCATAAATTTAATATGATGGCTTTTCTAATATTATTTTAAAAACCTTCAGCATTTTTTGATGCTGAAGTGTGTATATACATAAAAAGCTTTCTTTGGAAATGATCTTCAGTGCAGAAGAAACTATTGTCAGCCAGGGGCTATGTGGAAATTATGAACAGGATGGGACTGCTAGGAACTGCCTTGAGCTGTTTGATTTTCCAGCATCAGCCTCATTCCATGGCTATGACAGTGGGAAGATGCCACCAGCTCACATCCCAGGCTGCTCAGAAAGAACTCAATGTCACAACTCACTTTAAAAGTTTTTTGACCAATCCCACAAAGCAAAAGCCCATTGACAGTATTTATATCTGTACAGTAAATATTCTATATTGACAGCAGTTCCATCCAGCCCCTATAAGCACAGGTACCTTTGGTTAAACAATGCTGGCTTATTTCAAATACAATCCCTGCTTGTGAGCCTGAAAACACAATGCACAGAGCTCCATTATTAAGCTTAGAACTTCCTAATATCTCACTAGATAAACTTTTGAGCATCTTAGGGAGTTATTCTAGACAAGTGTTAATGCACAAACCATTGTTCTATTTGTCCTTACTTTTCTACAGTTTAAATAATTTTTCTGCTGACCAATCTCATGGCTGCTGCTTAGCTCTGCTCACAGTTCTGCTGTCTCTGAGCTGCCTTTTGCAGCTTTCCCAAACCCTCTGATTTTGTGGATTCCCACAGAAACCACTGAAACAAACTTAGAGGTAGTGAAATAATGCTGAACCTTCCTCTCTGGAGCCATCCTGCTCTCCCTGAGCAAACGTGAGACTCAAGAGACTGTGACTGATCTCATATTGGAGTTTAATCCTCTCAATCTGGGCTGCTTCAGTGCAATTATAATCAGTTTTATTAGGAAGAAATCAGAAGGAATAAAGAAGAAACGAGGTCAGACAGCACAAACGTGAGGCCGGGCAGGGAGCTGTGCACACACAGGGCTGGGGCAGCCCTGAATGGAAGGAATCCCAGCTCCAGCTGCATTCCAGCTGTGAGCAGCTGTGCCCTGGCAGCAGGAGGTGGGCACCCAGCATCCCAGCAGGACCCCACCCAGCCCTGAGCATGCCCTGGCACAGCTGGAGCTGGGCTGGGTGCTCTTAGAGCCCTGCACTGCCTGAAACATCTGGGCTCTGCAGGAAACCCAGGTTTAACATTCTGCACCCTCGGAATTAAACACTTCTACCACTTCAGCTTGAAAATATGAGGAAGGGAATGACAAATGCAGGCAGCCAGCTTTGGGTCCAGAACCTGCACAGAAGGAATTTGGACCTGCTTGGCTGAACACAGCAGCAAGGGGTAATTACAGGCTGCTGCAAAAATTGTCAAGAATGGGAAAGAGTAAATTGGCAGAGAAAGCAATGTTGTAGATGACAAAAAGCAAAGCTGTGAATGATGAAGTCAAATGTTACCTGCAGCAATGACATTGCTCCCAAAGAGCAGCAGTTACCTTGTGCAGTGCCAGAAATGTGCAGGGAGGTGATAAAACCTCCCAATTATTATGCTTAGAACCCATACCATACCATATTAGAAATTAGATTCTAATTATTCAATTGGAATAATTATTTAATTTAATATTTATTCAATAATTTAATAATTATTCAATTGGAATAATAATCCAATATAGAAAATAGATTCCAAAATTAGAACCAAACCCATACCATATTGAGGAACTACCTCAGCCACCTGATGCTTTAGGATTTCAGCTTTTACATTTTCCATATATTAAGTGTGTAACTCCAAACTCCACAGCCAGTGGCAGCTGCAGCTTTCCCATTTTGGGCACACACAGCAATTCCTCTCCAGGCCTGGCAATCAAGGACACCTCACTGCCTCAGGGCCCAGGGATGGGAACAAAAGGGACTTGGGGGAGCAAACTTGGGGTCAAGGACTTCATTACCTGGAGCTGGGATTGGCAGATGAACCCCCAATGTGCAAATGGACCAAACTGATAAAAGTATAAAAACCTGTGAGCCATCATCCATTTTTGGGTGTAGCCCCTGGGGGATTTATTTTCTCTAAATGTACCTGCAGGCCCTTCAATAAACAGAACTGCTTTATATTCCCTTTATTCTGGCTGCCCTCTGTTTTTAGGCAGCCCAAAAGGCCTCACACCAGCTGTTTGTTAGGAATCTGTTTATTCATATTTAAGTGTCAGCCAGGGAGGGACAACCTGTGGGGACAATGAAGAAGGAAAAAAGGACTGATAAAATCTTTGCCCATTTTGCCCCAAGCTGAAGCAGCCTGCAGCAGTCCCTGAGCTCTCAGAGCTGGCTGGGCACTGATAAAGTTGTTTAATTAGCAGGAGCAGCAGAGCAGCCAAGCAAGGAGCTCTCTGCACACCCAGGCTGAGGCTGCCCTCCCTCCCTGCCCGGGGTTTGGAGGTTTTATCACCTCCCTGCACATTTCTGGCACTGCACAAGGAAACTGCTGCTCTTTGGGAGCAATGTCATTGCTGCAGGTAACGTTTGACTTCATCATTCACGGCTTTGCTTTTTGTCATCTACAACATTGCTTTCTCTGCCAATTTACTCTTTGCCATTCTTGACAATTTTTGCAAATTACCCTTTGCTGCTGTGTTCAGCCAAGCAGGTCCAAATTCCTTCTGTGGAGGTTCTGGACCCAAAGCTGGCTGCCTGCATTTGTTATTCCCTTCCTCACACACAAGTTTATGCTCAAACACGGATTTTCATTGAAGCCTTATCCCATCTTTAAATGCAGATTGCAGTGTGCTTTATTTATAATTGTATAAACCCCCCAAACATCAATTATTTCAGTGGTATTAAAAGAGATTTCTGTAGTTTCAAGCATTCCTAATGGGATATAATGATGTGATATTGGATATGATATTTCTGTGGGTCACTGAAACTATTAAGAACTGGGCACTAAAACTGCACAAAATGAAGCCACTACTTTTAGAAACTCCTGTGGGAATATTTAGCATCAGTCTTTGAGGAAACATGTTTCCAGCAAAAACGGCTTTTCCAGTGTCCTGCAGTGTTTACACAATGGCAAATCCCCACCATATAAAATAGGAAATCCTCTACACAGATTTTTGCAATATGAAGAATAAAATATATAATATTATACTTTTTAATCCCCTTTTGTTCCATGCCTTACCTATTTCTACAGGTTACAATTTGCTGCTGGCAAGCCATTATCAAATCCTGAATAGGTTGCAAGTAGAATTTCTTATTTTTATGTGGTTCCATAGTCTACCAAGCAATTTGCTATTCCTTTCATCTCCCACTTCAGTCTCATTACTTTGAAATGTACCTCCCTGAAATTAATTCTTTCCTTGCCAATTTTTCCATTTCTTTTCTCTGAAGGCAAAATTGAGAAGAAAATGTTGGCAAACTTTTTTCTCTCATGTTACCCATCCAACCAAAGGTGTTACCACAGCTTTCAGTGGGCTCCAGAGGCATTTCTACTGTCTCTTAAAGACAGGGAAAAAAGGAAAAAATCACCTGGATGCTGAGCACAGGGGACTGGGATGGGATGGGATGGGATGGGATGGGATGGGATGGGATGGGATGGGATCAATGGGATGGGGTGGGGTGGGATGGGATGGGATGGGATAGGAAGGGATGGGATGGGGTGGGATGGGGTGGGATGGGATGGGATGGGATGGGATGGGATCAATGGGATCAATGGGATCAATGGGATCAATGGGATGGGATGGGATGGGATGGGATGGGATCAATGGGATCAATGGGATCAATGGGATGGGATGGGATGGGATGGGATGGGATGGGATGGGATGGGATCAATGGGATGGGATGGGATGGGATGGGATGGGATGGGATGGGATGGGATAGGATAGGATCAATGGGATGGGATGGGATGGGATGGGATGGGATCAATGGGATGGGATGGGATGGGATGGGATGGGATGGGATGGGATGGGATGGGATGGGATCAATGGGATCAATGGGATGGGATGGGATGGGATGGGATCAATGGGATGGGATGGGATGGGATGGGATGGGATGGGATGGGATGGGATGGGATAGGATAGGATCAATGGGATCAATGGGATGGGATGGGATGGGATGGGATCAATGGGATGGGATGGGATGGGATGGGATGGGATGGGACGGGATGGGATGGGATGGGATGGGATGGGATGGGATGGGATCAATGGCATCAATGGGATCAATGGGATGGGATGGGATGGGATGGGATGGGATGATGGATCAATGGGATGGGATCAGTGGGATGGGATGGGATGGGATGGGATGGGATCGATGGGATGGGATGGGACGGGATGGGATGGGATGGGATCAATGGGATGGGATGGGATCAATGGGATTGGGATGGGATGGGATGGGATGGGATGGGATCAATGGGATGGGATGGGATGGGATCAATGGGATCAATGGGATCAATGGGATGGGATCAATGGGATGGGATGGGATCAATGGGATCAATGGGATGGGATGGGATGGGATGGGATCAATGGGATCAATGGGATGGGATGGGATGGGATCAATGGGATCAATGGGATGGGATGGGATGGGGGTGACACCACAATCTGCCCAAATTTGTGGCCAGTATCTCATTTACACTCAGCTGCCCAACATAACATCAGAGCCTGCAAGAGTTTGTTCAGATAGAGCAGCACACAGAGCATGGAGGGGAAGGTGTTTTCCACAGAGGGGTTTTGTTCTCATTTTCTGTCTTGTCAGAAAGGTAATCTCTCTCACATGCTGTGTTTGGCTATTTATACCAACATAGCCAAGCATTACACACGACAGAACTGCAGATAAACAGAAAAAACCCAACAATTTTCATTCTTAGATCATCTTAAAATACCAGCACAGACATTGTCTGGTGCTGCACCAGCTGGCTGTTGGGAGAGCAGACATGGAACACAGTTTGGGTGAGGCTGATGTACACAAAAATTCAGATTTAACACAATCCATGCTTCAAAATGAAACACATGAAGCACAGTTTGGGTGAGGTTGCTGTACACAGAAATTCAGATTAACATCTTCCACACTTTGAAGTGGAACACATGAAGCACAACTTGGATGAGGTTGATGTACACCAAATTCAGATTTAACATGCTCCATACTTTAAAATGAAACACATGAAGCACAACTTGAGTGAGGTTGCTCTACACATAAATTCAGATTTAACATGCTCCACATTTGAAATGAAACACACAAAACACAACTTGGGTGAGGTTGTTGTACACAAAGATTCAGATTTAACATGTTCCATATTTGAAATTAAACACACGAAGCACAGTTTGGGTGAGGCTGCTGTACACACAAATTCAGACTTAACACATTCCATGCTTCAAAACGGAACACACAAAGCACAACTTGGGTGAGGTTGATGTACACAAAAATTCAGATTTAAGATCTTCCACACTTTGAAATAAAACACACAAAACACAACTTGGGTGGGGTTGCTGTACACAAAAATTCAGATTTAACACCTTCCATGCTTCAAAATGAAACACATGGAACACAACTCGGGTGAGGTTCCTCTACACACAAAATCGGATTTAACATGCTCCACACTTTGAAATGAAACACACGAAGCACAACTTGGGTGAGGCTGCTGTACACAAAAATTCAGATTTAACATCTTCCATGCTTCAAAATGAAACACATGGAACACAACTTGGGTAAGGTTGATGCACACAGAAATTCAGACTTAACACATTCTATGCTTCAAAATGGAACACACAAAACACAACTTGGGTGGGGTTGCTCAACACAAAAATTAAGATTTAACACATTCCATGCTTCAAAATGAAACACACGAAGCACAACTCAGGTGAGGTTGATGTACACAAAAATTCAGATTTAACATATTCCATGCTACAAAATGAAACACAGTTTGGGTGAGGTTGCTCTACACACAAATTCAGATTTAACATCTTCCATGCTTCAAAATAGAACACATGGAACACAACTTGAGTGAGGTTGCTGTACACAAAAATTCAGATTTAACATGCTCCATACATTAAAATGAAACACACAAAACACAACTTGGGTGAGGCTGCTGTACACACAAAAAAATTAAGATTTAAGATCTTCCACGTTTTGAAATGAAACACACAAAACACAACTTGGGTGAGGTGCTGTACACAAAAATTCAGATTTAACACCTTCCATGCTTCAAAATGAAACACATGGAACACAACTCGGGTGAGGTTCCTCTACACACAAAATCAGATTTAACATGCTCCACACTTTGAAATGAAACACAAGAAGCACAACTTGGGTGAGGCTGCTGTACACAAAAATTCAGATTTAACATCTTCCATGCTTCAAAATGAAACACATGGAACACAACTTGGGTAAGGTTGATGCACACAGAAATTCAGACTTAACACATTCTATGCTTCAAAATGGAACACACAAAACACAACTTGGGTGGGGTTGCTCAACACAAAAATTAAGATTTAACACATTCCATGCTTCAAAATGAAACACACGAAGCACAACTCAGGTGAGGTTGATGTACACAAAAATTCAGATTTAACATATTCCATGCTACAAAATGAAACACAGTTTGGGTGAGGTTGCTCTACACACAAATTCAGATTTAACATCTTCCATGCTTCAAAATAGAACACATGGAACACAACTTGAGTGAGGTTGCTGTACACAAAAATTCAGATTTAACATGCTCCATACATTAAAATGAAACACACAAAACACAACTTGGGTGAGGCTGCTGTACACACAAAAAAATTAAGATTTAAGATCTTCCACATTTTGAAATGAAACACACAAAACACAACTTGGGTGAGGTGCTGTACACAAAAATTCAGATTTAACACCCTCCATACTTCAGTTAGCTCAGCTGCATGTCCTGCTCCTCCAGCCCTTGCCCAGGGTGGAATTAATATTGAAAACAAAATGGCCAAAGAAGCAGCGCCAAGGCCCCTGAGCTGTTTCACCCCTTGCACACCTCTTGCCATGGGCAGGAGGCAGAGCTCAGGATGGAGCTGCAGAAACCCTCGTGGTTTCCTGCCTGAGCCCTCCCAGGCTGCAGGGATGTGCTGTCAGTGCTTTAATTGTGTTTTTATTTGGATTGCAGAGGCACTGAGCCCTTACTGCAGAGCTGGGAGCTGCAGGGCTGATCTCATTTCCAATTTCCAGTTCCCTGCTGGAGGAGGCACACTCTGGCCTCGTGCAGAAGCTGCTTGTGGGAATCCTAAAAATCAGAAGGTTTTAAGAAAGAAAGGTTTTAAGAAATCAGCCTCAGACAGTAAGATAGTTAGATGCTAAAGTAGCAGAAAAATTAGTAATACAGACATGAGAATAGAACAATAGGCTTATGTTAGGTGCTGCCTTAAGTGGTAACAAGTTTTCTTAATGTATATCTTTAGAAGGTTGAAGTTTTGAATAGACCTTTGTGCTTTGATTTCTATGAAGAAGCTATTGTTTAGAAACTAGGCCGCTTAGCAAAACTACGTGTGCTTTATATTATTGGACAGAATTATTGTCAATGTTCTTGTTCTCTATGTGATTGGTTAAAACGCAGATGGAAATGGCTTTATGATATGCTGTAATGTTAAGTTTCTTTGGCATTCTGCTTGGTTCAGCGAGAAAGTTGCACCTGTTTTGTGTCCATTGTTGTAACAATGTTGTTGAGACTGATGCTGAATAAACCTCTCAGACGCTGACAAGGATTGCTCCGTCCCATTTGTGATTGTACAGAGTTTATTGCCAGGGCAGCTGCTTGCAGCTCCTTTCTGGGGGGCTGGGAACCCTCTCCAAGGGCCACAGCTCCAGTGAGGCTGAGGTGGCTCACAAAGGTAATTTAGAAATGTGAAATTTTCAAATGAAGCAAAAATTTAGAGAGAAACTACATAAACTAAGTAAAACTAAAAAAAAAAACCTAAAATATTTGTTATTCTTTCTCAGTTTCAGAGGTTTTAAGGAACCTGTTGCCTCCTTGAACTTTGGGGTTTTATTTTGTTCACTGGAAGGAGGGAACCACTCTCCATCAAAGCTGTGTGTGCTGTTGTTTTTGTAACTACCAAACGTGCATGAACACACTACAATGACAATTTCACTGCAGCTTTTCTGTTCATTAGGGATGGCTCAATTGTGCATAACTAATTAGCAGTCCCCGACTCCAGTTGGCCTGGAATTCTCATGTATTTAGCTGTAACATGTTGATTTAGTAGCTGCACTCTCATTTCACTCAGTGCAAGCCTTCAGCGAGCGAGTTCCCCAAATTTAGAAGGCATCACTTGGTTTCAATAATGCATGGCTGAGGGGACTGCTCTGCCAGAGCACTCTGCAGCCCTTTGGGATGCTCTGCAGGAGAAAACAACAACGTCCCTGCAGCCTGCTGGCAGGCACAGCTCTCTGCCACCAGCAGGAACCCAGAGCCAGGTGGGGAATGGGGAGGGAGAGCCAGGGTGGGACAGTGTCGCTATCAGACACAAAGGAACACGAGCACACACCTCTTTCAAGGTGCAGGAAAAAAGGGAAGGTTTATTTTCTGACTCCTATATTTATAGTTTTACAAAGGTGACAGAGGATTGGAGGGTGACAGTGACACCTCTCCAATGACACTGGTCACACCAACAGTCCATCAATTCTCTCCTCCTCCATCAAAGGAATGTGAACAACAAGTTATTTACAAGAAAGTGCGTGATAAAGTTCCTTAGAAGAATGTCAACATCAGAAGGCCTTGAGAATCTTAAAAAATCAGGGCAACAGGACAGAGGGGAGCTGGTGGAGGGCATGGAAGGGATTCCCCGGCAGGACTGGGGCTGGGAGGTGTTTGCAGACAAATCCTGCAGGGCTGGAGAGCAGGGAGGAGCTGTTTAAAGGGTCTCTGTCTCAAGACTTTGACCAAACGGCCAAATGTGGAGGGCAAGAAAAAGATAATCTTATCAAAATGTAAAAGATAATCTTACCAATATGTGTATTTCATATGGGGACAGAAAGCCTTTCGTGAAACACTTCTAAATTTGGGTGAGATAATCTTATCAAAATGTAAAAGATAATCTTACCAATATGTATATTTCATATGGGGAGAGGAAGCATACATTAAATCACCTTTATTCATTTAAAATGCCTGGTGCAACAATAAGCTCTTGATATTAAAGGAAAACAACCTTGCCTTTCGTGAAACACTTTTAAATTTGGGTGAGATAATCTTATCAAACTTACCAGTATGTATATTCTATATGGGGAGAAAAAGCA
This sequence comes from Setophaga petechia, assembly GCA_024362935.1. Lineage (NCBI taxonomy): Eukaryota > Metazoa > Chordata > Aves > Passeriformes > Parulidae > Setophaga > Setophaga petechia. Next base: position 285,455 of record JANCRA010000149.1, read on the forward strand.
TAGACTAAATCCCCTTTATTCATTTAAAGTGCAAGAAATTCTTGATATTAGAGGAAAACAACCTTGACTTTGCTGTAACACTTCTAAATTTGGGTGAGATAATCTTATCAAAATGTAAAAGATAATCTTGCTAATATGTATATTTTATATGGGGAGAAAAAGCATACACTAAATCACCTTTATTCATTTAAAATGCCTGGTGCAACAAGAAACTCTTGATATTGAAGGAAAACAACCTTGCTTTTGGTGTAACTCTTCTAAATTTGGGTGAGATAATCTTATCAAATTTACCAGTATGTATATTCTATATGGGGAGAAAAAGCATACACTAAATTCCCTTTTTTCATTTAAAGTGTAACAAGAAATTTGTGATATTAAAGGAAAACAACCTTGCCTTTGGTGTAACACTTCTAAATTTGGGTGAGATAATCTTATCAAAATGTAAAAGATAATCTTATCAATATGTATATTTTATATGGGGGGGGGGGGGAAAGGGTACACTAAATCACCTTTATTCATTTAAAGTGCAAGAAATTCTTGATATTAGAGGAAAACAACCTTGCCTTTGGTGTAACACTTCTAAATTTGGGTGAGATAATCTTATTAAAATGTAAAAGATAATCTTGCTAATATGTATATTTTATATGGGGAGAAAAAGCATCCACTAAATCACCTTTATTCATTTAAAATGCCCTGTGCAACAAGAAACTCTTGATATTAAAGGAAAACAACCTTGCTTTTGTGTAACACTTCTAAATTTGGGTGAGATAATCTTATCAAACTTACCAGTATGTATATTCTATATGGGGAGAAAAAGCATACACTAAATTCCCTTTTTTCATTTAAAGTGCAACAAGAAATTCGTGATATTAACGGAAAACAACCTTGCTTTTGGTGTAACTCCTCTAAATTTGGGGAACTTGCTCACTGAAGGCTTGCACTGAATGAAATGAGAGTGCAGCTACTCAATCAACATGTTACAGCTAAATACATGAGAATTCCAGGCCAACTGGAGTCGGGGACTGCTAATTAGTTATGCACAATTGAGCCATCCCTAATGAACAGAAAAGCTGCAGTGAAATTGTCATTGTATGTGTTCATGCACGTTTGGTAGTTACAAAAACAACAGCACACACAGCTTTAATGGAGACTGGTTCCCTCCTTCCAGTGAACAAAATAAACCCCAAACAAAAATCAAACCCTAAGAAACTCACACTGCTCACTTACTGAAATTTTGTGCCATCAAGCAATGCTCTTCTGCACTGTGCTCATATTAAAAATATTCCTGATGAGCAATGTTGGCCCATAAGTGACTGGGTAATTTTAAAGCAGAAAGTTTTGCTCTTCATTTAGCATTTGGGGTTTATCTCTGGAGCCTGTCACAGGCTGAGTAACTACTCAGGCAGTAAACATGAAGTGAAATGTGTAATTGTTTGTGTAAAAAAAAAAAAGGTACTGATACTTACAAACAGATTTGTGCTTAAAAAACCACAAAAACAAAATTTCCCAGCTTCGTTCTTTTTATAATTTCGTTGCTGCTGCCAACAAGTCAGATATTCAATGTTTAAAGGACAGGACACACTCAGTGATGATTAGTTTTCAGTACTGAAGCAGCTTTCTGAGTCTTCTACATAAGTTTTTAATAAAGATAATAATCTATACACAGCACCTTGGCCCCTTGCCACTGATGTAGGGCCTCTCATCAGCTGCTTGTTCAGCACTGAATATTCAGGACTTTTTGTGTACAGAACAAAAAGGTTATTTCTGAGGAAATTAAAAATAAACCATTTTAACCAATTCAAAATAAACCTATCTAGCTGAAATTCTGGATACTTAATGCAGAATGAACAGAGAAGTTGAAGCAAGCAGTCCAGGTTTAATTTAGCTCTGCCAGTGGTGGCTCGGATGACCTTGAACAGATGATTTCATTCCTTAGTTTCCTCCATTTGTAAAATATCAACCAAGATCCTCAAAGCTGTAAGACAGCCATGGAAATCTGTCACATCCAAGCACCATTAAACCTCACAAGTGGTTCTTGAGGCTCTGCCCTCCCCTGCAGCTCCAAACCCTTCACCAGCTGTGGGAGCTCATCCCAGGGCTCTGCAGGTCAGGAATTGGAAATGCCTGCTCAAGATGCAGCTGCAGATGGAAAGGACATCACATCCCACTGCAGAAAGAACAGGACTGGAAATAAAATCAGCTTTTCCAATGTATTTATGTAAATTTATACAAGTTAACAGCACTGGCCCATTGGAAGGGCTTGCATTTTTCCTCGTGGTGCTGTTCTGGAATGACAGGAGATTTCCAATTAGGGGAAAGGGTTGCTGGCTATTTGCTTCCACCTGTGGGCCAGAGGGTCATTTATGGTACAAAGGGACCAGGAGAAAATCTTCCATGAGAACCAGAATTGTATTTGCTGAGAATGCCCCAATGAAGGGAGGAATGATAAATCTGACTGTATGTTCTCATTTATTATTTTATTTTACTCTATTATATTAAAGAATACTATACTAAACTATTCTAACAAATACAGAAAGGATACTTACAGAATGCTAAAAGATAAAAATGAAAACTTGTGACTCTTTCCAGAGTCCTGACACAGCTTGGCCTTGATTGACCAAAGACTGAAAACAACTCACAGCAGAATCCAATGTGCTGGGAAGGATGAAAGTTGGACAAGAAATTCTCCCAGATGTGTGTGCTTGGCAGAAAGATTTTTGAATGTAGAGTCTGATGAAGGAATAGAGATGGAAGCAAGCTTTGATAGAGAAGAAAAAATTGCTGAGCCTGTCTTACTGGATAACCAAAGAGGCAAAGGGTGTGTTAGTTAGAAGGGGGTTTTATGGCTTAGAGAAAAGAATAAACCCACCCCAAAGAAGAAGATGTTTTTACCAAGCAGAAAGATAGCACAGGCAAACAAGCCTGCAAATGTGGCAAGTAGAAAAAAGGGCTCAGAATTTTCTACTGCAAAAAATCTGAAGAACCACTTCTAGCTTAAACTGTAATGTACTAACTTTTAGTGACTGGAGAACAGTACCATGAATATGGTAACTACACTAGTTATAACAGTCTATAGGGAATAGTTAAGGAATAGATTGGTTCTACTGTATTCAGATGCTCAGCACAATTAGATACTCAGAATTTAGATACTCAGAAAAGTATCTAATAATGCATTGTAACCAAAATAAAAAGATATAATGCATTGTAACCAAAAGAAAATTATCTAATCCATTGTAACCAAAACCAAAGGGTCTCCAGGCCTGCCTGCAGCTGGAGCTGACAGCTGTGGGCACAGCTCTGTCACCCACAAGCCTGGACTGCTGTGACACCTTGGATACAATAAACTGCATTTTGTGTACAATAAACTGCATTTTGGATGGAATAAACTGCATTTTGTATACAATAAACTGCATTTTGGATGGAATAAACTGCAGTTTGGAGAGCCCCTGGAGTCCCACATCCCTCATTTGGGCTCTTACACCAATGGAACAATCACCCGTGGGAAAACAATCTCCAAACACATTCCACACATGAGCACAACACAGGAGAAGCAAATGAGATCAGAACTGTTTTCTTTTCCTCTGACACTCCTCAGCTTCCCAGGAGAGAAATCCTGGGCAAAGGGATTTCTCAGAGAATGTGAGTGCCACAAACCAGAACCAACCAAGATCCCTTGCCATGCATTTATTGACTTCAACCTTTTGCCTATTTTCAATTTGTCCCTTCTCTTGCCACCAAGGCTGGTGGAAAATCTTTGATTTAGCCCTGCCTTCAGGAGAAGCACAATCACTAAATGAGGTTGGAAGACTCCAAAGCACCTGTAGGAAATGAATTATCCTTTACAGCTCTAACACATATCAGACTGAAAAAGGAAGGGGCTTTGACACAGCTGCATTTACTCTTTCCTTAAGAAGTAAGGAAAATGCTAAAAAATACACAAATTAGTATACATAAGCCAATTCTCCCATTTTTCCCCCTGCCCCATGCCATAAAAGTAAAGTAACTGAAATGTAGAATTTCAAGATTTGCAATAGGACAAACCTCTTAGGGCAAGAAATTGAGGAGAAATATCACTGAAATCAAGATTATAAAAAGCAAGAAACAGCTGGGATTTGGCTCTAGGTAGAATATCCCAAGTGATTCCACGAGCAGCAACAACAATGTTGGGTTACTAAATCTTGAATATATATATTATTAATATAGTATATATATTATATATATTTTTTTAATATAATACTTGAAGTATGAGTCAATCTTTCAGAGAAATAAAATATATTGAAAACAAAATATCTCTTTATGCAATGGGTAAGAGAAAAGGTTCCTTTTATGCCAGGGTTTCTGTCTTTTCTATCAGAAAAAGGCATCCCTGTCCCCATCCCTGTCCCTGATGTTTCCTCTGGCCCTTGCTGAGGAGAGGATCCTGAACCAGTGAGATTTCAATGTGATCCAGACCGAAATCCTTGGATTTCTGCTGAACCTGCAAACCCACAAGCAGCATAGACGTTTTCAATTTAAGGCAAACGAACACAGTGCAGCTGAAAACACCACAAGGGCACAGGCCCAGCCCCTGATCCTCCTGCGAGCTCAGAGCCCGGGAGCTGGGAGGGTTTAGGGGCTCTCAGGGCTGCTGTGGGGCTGGCTTGGTGCTGGTTTGGGGCTGGTTTTGGTGCTGGTTTGGTGCTGGTTTTGGTGCTGGTTTGGTGCTGGTTTGGTGCTGGTTTGGGGGCTGGTTTTGGTGCTGGTTTGGTGCTGGTTTGGGGGCTGGTTTGGTGCTGGTTTGGTGCTGGTTTGGGGGCTGGTTTTGGTGCTGGTTTGGTGCTGGTTTTGGTGCTGTTTTGGTGCTGTTTTGGTGCTGGTTTTGGTGCTGGTTTTGGTGCTGGTTTGGTGCTGGTTTGGGGGCTGGTTTGGTGCTGGTTTGGTGCTGGTTTGGTGATGATGTTGGTGCTGGTTTTGGTGCTGTTTTGGTGCTGGTTTGATGCTGATTTTGGGGCTGATTTTGGTGCTCGTTTTGTGGCTGTTTTCTGGCTGTTTTGGTGCTGGTTTGGTGCTGAATTTTATGCTGATTTTGGGGCTGATTTTGGTGCTGGTTTTGTGGGTGTTTTGTGGCTGTTTTGGTGCTGGTTTGGTGCTGGTTTGGGGGCTGGTTTTGGTGCTGTTTTGGTGGCTGGTTTTGGTGCTGGTTTGGTGATGATGTTGATGCTGGTTTTGGTGCTGTTTTGGTGCTGGTCTGGTGTTGTTTTTGGTGCTGATTATGGTGCTGTTTTGATGCTGGTTTGGTGCTGGTTTTGGGGCTGTTTTGGTGCTGGTTTTGCTCCTGTTTTGGTTCTTGTTTTGGTGCTGGTTTGGTGCCGGTTTGGTGCTGGTTTTGCTCCTGTTTTGGTGCTTGTTTTGGTGCTGTTTTGGTGCTGGTTTTTGTGCTGGTTTTGCTCCTGTTTTGGTGCTTGTTTTGGGGCTGTTTTGGTGCTGGTTTTGCTCCTGTTTTGGTGCTTGTTTTGGGGCTGTTTTGGTGCTGGTTTGGTGCTGGTTTGGTGCTGGTTTTGCTGTTATTGACGGGGTTTGCCCAGAGCATCACATGACAGAGCTGTGCCAGCTCCCCCTGCAGCACAGCCCAGGGAGCTGGGGGTGCCCAGCAGCCACTGGCACTCACCTGCTGCCCCTCCCAGCCTTCCTTGGCCTTGCCAAGTTACAAATTATTCCAAAATGCCAAATTACAATCCCTATTCCATTCTAGCCCTCAGAGTCAAACACCCCAGCAGATCAGTGCATGGAGATCTGTGCTTCACAAGGTATCAACAAACTCTACTGCATGAATTATCAGAATTCACACATCTCTGGAGATGGAAGGGGCTCACAAGGGTCAGACATATCATTTTTAGGAATATATTTCAAAATCTGCTACACACCAACTCTGATTGCTGGGAAAGGAAAGAGGCAGTGCAACAACAAACTGTTTTTTCTAGAATTACTACATATTCATGTCACATACTATGAGGAGGAGAAAAAAAAGGCAAAAGCAAGCAGGCATGAGTAACCTTGTGTACACCTGTGAGGCTCCTACCTGGAGTGCTCCAGGGGGAGCTCCCCATGCAGCCTTTCAAAGCTTTTCCCCCATCCACAGACTGTGCTCATTTGGGGTGCATTTATCAGGGATTTAAACCACGTATGCAAAACCATGCTCAAAATACTCAGACTGGCTCCAGTAAGGACAGAAAAATCTCCCAGAAAGAAACCTTATGGGCAAATGCAGTTCCTGAATGTATCAGGCAGAGAGCTGTGCACTCTAGAATATCAAATAAAGAGATGTTTCTGCAAGGCAGGGAGCAGTGTCCATGGATGCATCTCCATGACGTAGCTACAGAGGCTGCCTCAGTCTGGTCGATACAACCACCTTGTTTTTTTCAAAAAGGAAAAAAAAAAAGAAAAAAAAAAAAGAAAACCACCCCCACACGCACACACAACCAACCACAAAACCAGAAGAGAAAAAAAGCCTGGAAAATGTAACAGGTAATGTTATCTTAGCAGAAATAACGTATCTGCTAGAGTTAAAGGTTTTAGTTTTCACTCTAAGTATTTTATTGAAGCCCCGTTTTTAAAGCAAATGGGATCAGATCACAGCACTGCACGAGCCCAGCCAGCAAGGCTGGAAATTCGAGACGCCGAGAATAAACCCCTAAACCCACAATCCATTACCGGGTGATCTCAGCAGCACAGAAACAGACTTGTTTTACTCTGCATTATTTTAAGGCGCTGCTGAGACCTTCTGCACTGGAATTAGCAACGAGAGGGTTGTCAGCTCGATGTGCAGACACACAAGTTAGCAGGGATGGATGGGAAGGTGTCCTTCACAGCATCCAGCAGCACCAACGGGTCTGCAACAGCCATAACCTCTGCTGCTGTACCAGCCAGGCTTGGCAGTCCCACGCTTGGAAAATCCCACGTTTTTCATGCTACCAGAGGGAGCCAAACACGCAGCCCAAATAAAACCGGCCGAGTTAATGAAGCCTGGGCGGGAATTCCCGGGGCTAGGGCAGAACCAGGGCTGGTGCCCGGCATCCCGAAGGACATTCACCCTGGTGAACGGCACAGAGCAGCGGGAGCTGCGTGAAAACAAACCGGCTCGTAAACACGGATTAACACACGCAGCTCCGCACAGCAATCCCTGCCCAGGGCACCTAAATCCAACCTGCCCCTACACACGGGTTCTGCGCTTCCCCAGAGAACACAGGGTTTGCTTGGTCACGGCACTATGAATGTTTTATTTAGTGTTGTGATGGGAAGCAGATTTCACGGCTAGTCAGGCGCTCCAGGGCTCCCTGGGGTTGGTTTTTCGGGGTTTTTTTTTTTGCTCCATCCTCCAGCCCGTGAGGCTGCGCTGCAGCCCCTCAGCAGGGCCGGCTGCGGGGGCTCTGCCCCAGGTGAGCCGCACCTGCGGGGAGGACGGGGCAAGAACGAGGGGCACGGAGGATGATGATGATGATGATGATGATGATGATGCAGGGGCATGCAGGGGGGCACCTACCAGTCCGTGTGCGGCTCGTCGATGACCAGGAGCAGCTTGAACTTTCTGCCGACAGCCGCGGAGACGGCGGCGGACGCGTCCACCAGCCCGGCCGAGGCCGCCGTCTGCTTCACGGCGTTGGAGAGCGAGCTGAAGAAGCTGCTGCCCGCCGACTGCTGCGGCGGCGGCGGCTGCTGCTGCTGGGGGGGCGCGGGCTGCGGCTGCGGCTGCCGGCGCTCCGAGGCCGGCGAGCCCGAGGCCGGGGCCGGGGAGCCCGCGGAAGGCGGCGGCGGCGGAGGCTGCTGCGGCTCCGGCCGCTGCAGGTCGGTCATGTAGCCATTGGGCAGGTTGGCGATGAAGCTGCTGTCCGAGAGCCTGCGCCGCAGAAAGTTCATCATCTGGCCGGGCTGGGGGCTGCGGCGGGGCCGGGAGCGGGCTGTGGGTGCGCCGGCGGCAGCGCTCCGCGCTCCTCGCTCTGAGCGCGCCCGCTCGGTGCGCCCGCTCCGCGCTCTGCGCGCCCGCCGCGCTGCCACCGCCCGCCGGCAGGGGGCGGCCGAGGGGCGGGCGGGGCGCGGGGACGGCGCGGGGACAGGGAGGGGACACGGACGGGACAGGGAGGGGACACGGACGGGATGGGGATGGGGACACGGACGGGATGGGGATGGGGACAGGGACAGGGATGGGGACAGGGAGGGGACACGGACGGGACAGGGAGGGGACACGGACGGGATGGGGATGGGGACACGGACGGGATCGGGATGGGGACAGGGAGGGGACACGGACGGGATGGGGATGGGGACAGGGAGGGGACAGGGACGGGATGGGGTGGGGACAGGGAGGGGACAGGGACGGGATGGGGATGGGGACAGGGACAGGGATGGGGACAGGGAGGGGACACGGACGGGATCGGGATGGGGACAGGGACAGGGATGGGGACAGGGAGGGGACAGGGAGGGGACACGGACGGGATCGGGATGGCGACAGGGATGGGGTGGGATGGGGACAGGGAGGGGACAGGGACGGGATGGGGACAAGGATAGGGACAGGGATGGGGACAGGGACAGGATAGGGACGGGGATGGAATGGGATGGGGATGGGGACAGAGAGGGGACAGGGATGAGGATGGGGATAGGGATGTGACAGGACAAGGATGAGGACAGGGATGGGGATGGGGATGGGACAAGGATAGGGACAGGGATGGAGACAGTGAAGGGACGGAGATGGGAACAGGGATGGGAATGGGGACAGGGATGGGGACAGGGAGGGTATAGGGATGGGGACAGCAATGGGGACAGAGATATGGACAGCAGTGGGGACAAGGATGTAGGCAGCGTGGGGATGGAGTATGTGGGTGTGTGTGTGGGTGTGTGTGGGTGTGTGTGTGTCTGTGTGTGTGTCTGTGGGTGTGTGTGGGTGTCTGTGGGGGTGTGTGTGTCTGTGGGTCTGTGGGTGTCTGTGGGTGTCTGTGGGTGTGTGCGTCTGTGGGTGTGTGTGGGTGTCTGTGTGTGTGTGTGGGTGTGTGTGGGTGTGTGTGGGTGTCTGTGGGCGTCTGTGGGCGTCTGTGGGTGTGTGGGTGTGGGTGCGTGTGTCTGTGTGTGTCTGTGTGTCCAGCCGGCACAACCAGGGCCGTGATTCCCCCCGCCACAGCAGCCCCGCCGCGCTCAGCGCTGGGTGAGGATGAGGATGGAGCGGGGAGCGCTGCTGGGACAGCTCCGGCTGGCTCGGGGCACGGAGCCTGCAGCACATCCCGGACAGCTCCAGCGTCAGCACAAACAACCCTGGACAGCTCCATCCTGAATATCCCGGACAGCTCCATCTGAACATCCCCGACAGCTCCATCCAGAACATCCCGGACAGCTCCATCCAGAACATCCTGGGACAGCTCCATCTGAGCATCCGGGACAGCTCCATCTGAGCATCCCTGGACAGCTCCATCCTGAATATCCCGGACAGCTCCATCTGAGCATCCCTGGACAGCTCCATCCTGAATATCCCGGACAGCTCCATCTGAGCATCCCGGGCAGCTCCATCTGAGCATCCCGGACAGCTCCATCCAGAACATCCTGGGACAGCTCCATCTGAGCATCCGGGACAGCTCCATCTGAGCATCCCTGGACAGCTCCATCCTGAATATCCCGGACAGCTCCATCTGAGCATCCCTGGACAGCTCCATCTGAGCATCCCGGGACAGCTCCATCTGAGCATCCCGGGACAGCTCCATCTGAGCATTCCCGGACAGCTCCATCCAGAGCATCCTGAGACAGCTCCATCTGAGCATCCCCGGACAGCTCCATCCAGAACATCCCGGACACCTCCATCTGAACATCCCTGGACAGCTCCATCCAGGGCATCCCTGGACAGCTCCATCTGAACATCCCTGGACAGCTCCATCCAGGGCATCCCTGGACAGCTCCATCTGAACATCCCTGGACAGCTCCATCCAGGGCATCCCTGGACAGCTCCAACCAGAACATCCCTGGACAGCTCCATCTGAGCATCCCTGGACAGCTCCATCCAGGGCATCCCGGACAGCTCCATCTGAACATCCCTGGACAGCTCCATCTGAGCATCCCTGGACAGCTCCATCCAGAGTATCCTGGACAGCTCCATCTGAGCATCCCTGGACAGCTCCATCCAGAGCATCCCTGGACAGCTCCATCCAGAGCATCCCGGACAGCTCCATCTGAGCATCCCTGGACAGCTCCATCTGAACATCCCTGGACAGCTCCATCCAGAGCATCCCTGGACAGCTCCATCTGAACATCCCTGGACAGCTCCATCTGAGCATCCCTGGACAGCTCCATCCAGAGCATCCCTGGACAGCTCCATCCAGCAGATCCCGGACAGCTCCATCCAGAACATCCCCGGACAGCTCCATCTGAGCATCCCTGGACAGCTCCATCTGAGCATCCAGGACAGCTCCATCCAGAACATCCCCGGACAGCTCCATCTGAGCATCCCTGGACAGCTCCATCTGAGCATCCCCGGACAGCTCCATCTGAGCATCCCCGGACAGCTCCATCCAGAACATCCCTGGACAGCTCCATCTGAGCATCCCGGACAGCTCCATCTGAGCATCCCTGGACAGCTCCATCCAGAGCATCCCTGGACAGCTCCATCCAGAGCATCCCTGGACAGCTCCATCTGAACATCCCCGGACAGCTCCATCCAGAGCATCCCTGGACAGCTCCATCCAGAGCATCCCCAGTGCACTCTGAAGGTGTCATGCCTATATAAAATAAATAATATTTCCCATTTTACACACTTTATTCACTTTGAATCTATTCACTTTTGAATCAGGGTGTTCACCCACCCTGTGCACTCTGAAGGTGTCATGGCTACATAAAATAAATAATATTTCCCACTTTACACACTTCATTCACTTTGAATCTACTGGCCCTTCCCTATGAGCAGCTTCTCGGGGGATTTTTGTGGAGTTTGATTGCTGGTTGATTTTTAATTTCCCTCTTTACATTGCCACCACTATGCTGACAAAAATCTTTTAAAATATTATCATTCTCAAATGCCACAGTCAGAGGGGTTTTATACAACTTTTATAAAAAAATCTTTTCTTTAAGATTTTTCCCCCTGAGAAGCTGAGAGGCCTCAGGAACAAAATGTAAACATTGATTATCTGCTGCTGTGGAATGCAACAGGTGCATCTTTAATTAGCCCATCTTAGATGTTTCTAATTAATGGCCAATCACAGGGAGCTGGCTCGGACAGAGAGTCCAAGACACAAACCTTTGTTATCATTCCTTCTTTTTCTATTCTTAGCCAGCCTTCTGATGAAATCCTTTCTTCTATTCTTTTAGTATAGTTTTAATGTAATATATATCATAAAATAATAAATCAGCCTTCTGAAACATGGAGTCAGATCCTCATCCCTTCCCTCATCCAAGATCTCCCTGTGAACACGGTCACATTAAAACATCTTGTAGAGCATTGCAGCAACCTTCAATCCAAATCTGCACCGAGGCAAATGGCAACTGAACTTGGTGAAAATGTCAAATATTTGGTTTTTAATGCAGAACAACCAAAATGCAGAGCTCTCTGTGAAGCACTGCTGTGACTGGGAGGGAAAACTTTGTTGAAAGAGTTTTAGTAGATATCACAGGGAGCTTGATGAATTTAATAGCACATAAACCTGTGCCTGAAAAAGGACAAATGGCATTTTTTGGGACCAAACTACTGTTTCACAGCATATTTGTGAGGTGATGCAACACAATTGTGTCTGATAGGAAGGGAGAATCCTGAATTTCTGGCATGTGCAATGACAGGAGGGCTCAATATCAAAGGAGAGAACACAACAGCAATCTGAAATCCAGTTTTGTTTCCTACCACTGAATTGTTTGTGATTAGTTGTGTTGACAAACTGAGAGGAGAAGGAGAGAGGAAAGGATGAAGGTGCATCTTTCAGTGGGTTTCATGAGACACCTCGCTGGATTCTCCTGCTGTTTGAACGGCCCTGAAGCAGAAACCTGTCAGCTTTCTATTTCTGATCTCCCTGCTCAGCCTCGGTGCACAGGGGCAGCTGCAGCCTCTGAGGGGTGACAGAGCCGGGCTCAGAGGGAGCACTGCCTCCCTCCCTGCTCCAAAGGACACAAAAAACTCCAAAAGGAGAGAGACCAGCACCAAAAGGACATCAGGGCTCCAAAGGACACCAAAAACTCCAAAAGGAGAGAAACCAGCACCAAAAGAACATCAGTGCTCCAAAGGACACAAACCAACCCCAAAAGGACAGAAACCAGCCCCAAAAGGACATCAGTGCTCCAAAAGGACACAAACCACCTCCAAAAGGACAGAAACTACCTCCAAAAGGACACAAAACAGCTCCAAAAGGACATCAGTGCTCCAAAGGACACAAACCAGCTCCAAAAGGATCTCACTGCTCCAAAAGGACACATAAAAGCGCCAAAAGGACACAAAAAAGCTCCAAAAGGATACAAACCAGCCCCAAAAGGACCTCCATGCTCCAAAGGACACAAACCAGCCCCAAAAGGACACAAAACAGCTCCAAAAGGACACAATCCAGCCCCAAAAGGACCTCCCTGCTCCAAAGGACACAAATCAGCCCCAAAAGGACCTCCCTGCTCCAAAAGGACACAAACTAATCCCAAAAGGACACAAAACAGCCCCAAAGGACACAAAACAGCTCCAAAAGGACAGAAACCAGATCTGAAAGAACATCAGTGCTCCAAAGGACAAAAACCGACCCCAAAAGGACAGAAACTAGCCCCAAAAGGACCTCAGTGCTCCAAAAGGACACAAACCAGCTCCAAAAGGACAGAAACTAACCCCAAAAGGACCTCAGTGTTCCAAAGGACACAAACTAACCCCAAAAGGACCTCAGTGCTCCAAAGGACGCAAACCAACCCCAAAAGGACACAAAACAGCTCCAAAAGGAAAGAAACCAGCCCCAAAAGGACCTCAGTGCTCCAAAGGACACAAAACAGCTCCAAAAGAACAGAAACCAGATCCAAAATGACCTCAGGGCTCCAAAAGGACACAATCCAGGCCCAAAAGGACACAATCCAGGCCCAAAAGGACACAATCCAGGCCCAAAAGGATACAAACCAGCCCCAAAAGGCACAATCCAGCCCCAAAAGGACACAAACCAGATCCAAAAGGCACAATCCAGTCCCAAAAGGACACAATCCAGCCCCAAAAGGACAAAATCCAGCCCCAAAAGGACACAAACCAGCCCCAAAAGGCACAATCCAGCCCCAAAAGGACACAAACCAGATCCAAAAGGACACAATCCAGCCCCAAAAGGGCACAATCCAGCCCCAAAAGGACACAATCCAGCCCCAAAAGGACACAATCCAGCCCCAAAAGGACACAAACCAACCCCATCCTCCCTCCCAGCCCAGGCTCTCACTCCTTTGTCACCACAGGACACAAAACAACACGAGTGCACACGCTGCTGTTCCCAAGGTGAAAAAGGGGAAGTTTATTTTCTAACTCCAATATTTCTAGATTTCCAAAAGTGACAGTGGATTGGAGGGTGACAGTGCCACCTCTCCAATGACACTGCACAAACCAACAGCCCATCAAATTTCTTCTCCTTCTCCATAAAAGAATGCAAAGCAATGAGTTATTTAAAGAAAGTGTGTGAGAAAATTTGCTACAAGAATGTAAACATCAGAAGGTTTAGAAAATCATTAAAAATCAGGGTGACACTCCTTGATTGATGAGCATCATCAGGGAACACAATTAACCAGAATTAGGCTTTTGTCAGGTGGTCATTTCCTGAATGATGCTCGTGGTCCTGAGGGAGCAGCAGCAAAGCTTGAGCAGCATCACACATCCCCTGTCACAGACACATTTTATGGAAAATCTTTTCCTTAGGATTGTTCCTCCTGAGAAGCTGAGAGGCCTCAGGAACAAAATGTGAACATTGATTATCTGCTGCTGTGGAATGCAACAGGTGCATCTGGGATTGGTCTCATGTGGTTGTTTCTAATTAATGGCCAATCACAGTCAGCTGGCTCAGACTGTCTCAGTCAGCCACAAACCTTTATTATCATTCTTTCTTTTTCTATTCTTAGCCAGCCTTCTGATGAAATCCTTTCTTCTACTCTTTTAGTATAGTTTTAAAGTAATATATATCATAAAATAATAAATCAAACCTTCTGAAACATGGAGTCAGATCCTCATCCCTTCCCTCAACCAAAATCCCCTGTGAGCACCACCACAATCTCCCGTGTCCAGCACTCCATCAAATCTCACCTGCAAACCCCAGACAGGATATTTCATAAATCAGCATTCATTAGTGACCAGACTTTACCCTGCAAGCTTTGAGCAGGATGAACTCCTGCTGCACAAGAGGGGTTTGTACTCTCATGGATAATTCCTGCTGAGGTGTGAGAGGTGTGGGAACCCACAAAATCAGAGGGTTTGGGAAAGCTGCACAAGGCAGCTCAGAGACAGCAGAACTGTGAGCAGAGCTCAGCAGCAGCCATGAGATTGGTCAGCAGAAAAATTATTTAAAAAGTAGAAAAGCAAGGATAAATAGAACAATGGTCTCTGTATTAATGCTTGTCTAGAATAACTCCCTAAGCTACAGAAAAGTTTATCTAGTGAGATATTAAGAAGTCTGAAGGTTGATAATGGAGCTCTGTGCATTGTGTTTTCAGGCTCACAAGCAGGGATTGTATTTGAAATAAGCCAGCATTGTTTAACCAAAGGTACCTGTGCTTATAGGGGCTGGATGGAACTGCTGTCAATATAGAATATTTACTATACAGATATAAATATTGTCAATGGGCTTTTGCTTTGTGGGATTGGTCAAAAAACTTATAAAGTGAGTTGTGACATTGAGTTTTTTGGCCTGCTGTCTGAGATGTGAGCTGGTGGCATCTTCCCACTGTCATACCCATGGAATGAGGCTGATGCTGGAAAATCAAACAGCTCAAGGCAGTTGCACAGCAGCCCTGTCCCCTTGGCATCTGTAAATAGCCCCTGGCTGGTGCCAAGAGGGAGCTCAAAACAAATTCTGTGTGTGTGACATGAGAACAACCTGCAACAGGAACAGGCAGGTGACAGCCCATATGAGTGACAGGTCAGATAAATCAATACAGGTAAATAAAACACAAAAAAATTACAACTTAATAAAATTCTATCTCTTCCAGAACCTGAAGTTATGATAGCAGCAACAGTTTTCTTCCTATTTCCTACTAAGAAATTATCAGATTTTTTGGTTCAGTATTTTCTCTATTTTAATCATTGTTAACATTGTCTTTAAATTTTATTTTATTTTTGAAATACCTTGATACAAATGCAAACTTCAGGCAATTTTTAGCATGCATTTAAAGCTCAGATACTGCTGATGCTATTCTGTACTACTCAGATACTATTTCACAGAGGCTGAAGGCAATCTTGCAAATATTTCAGAACCCAAGCCACAGAAGTCTAAATAATTGATTTTAAATACAATTTCTTTTAAAAAATTACAGCCATTACACATATGGACTGACAAAATGGATGGATAAAGAAGTGGTGTGTGTCACACACAAGTTTTTGTGACAATAAACATATATTAAAATATATATTCATAGTGTTACTGGCACTGTGTATCTGGAGGAATGCAGCGATAAATCTGCTCTGCCCACATCACCTGCTGCATTCCTTGGTTTTGGATTCTTTTGGGTTTGAGATCACAGCCCTTATTTTCTGTTAGAAAGGGCTGATTTATTGCTTTTCCTCTCATTGAGCTGTTCTTCCCTCATGCTCTGCATTAGAGAGAAATCAGAAAATGAGCTGGAGGAGAAGCCCAGCCAGAGAGGCACACTCAGTGTTTTGCAGAGTAGTAAATACACAAATTTCTGAACCAAAACTGTTTGCAAACTGCAGGTACCAACAAAACCTGGCCATTCCTCAGCCTGGAGGAGAGGCAGCACCATGAAAAGCAACAAAGAGCAGATGTTGTGAGGCACAAAAATAAACTGCACATGAATGTGACACTGGCATGTGACGGAGGCTGCAGAGGAAACAGATTTCTGACAAGCAGGAAAATATCCATTCCTCATAGGCTCCACTTAAAGGATTGCTGCTGTTGTGTCATTTAGGGCTTCACTTGGATATCTGAAGAATAAAAATAACAAGGAATGCTATGAAAATGCCAGAGAAAAGGGATGGGAGACAAAAATGAGCAGAGATGTGTGATGGTGCTCACAGGGGTCTGAGGATGAGGGGAGAGATGAGGATCTGACTCCATGTTCCAGAAGGCTGATTTATTATTTTATTATATATATTACATTAAAACTATACTAAAAGAATAGAAGAAAAGATTTCATCAGAAGGCTGGCTAAGAATAGAAAAAGAAGGAATGATAACAAAGGCTTGTGACTGACTCAGACAGTCTGGACAGCTGACTGTGATTGGCCATTAATTAGAAACAACCACATGAGACCAATCCCAGATGCACCTGTTGCATTCCACAGCAGCAGATAATCAATGTTTACATTTTGTTCCTGAGCCCTCTCAGCTTCTCAGGAGGAACAATCCTAAGGAAAGGATTTTCCATAAAAGATGTCTGTGACAGACATAGGCTTGAGATGCACCAGCAGCACTGGTGTGCTCACACAGCCTGGCATTCCTGGCCTGTCAGAGCAGAAGATTTTCCCAATTTGAGAAAACTCCACAACAAAATAACATTTTCATTCTCCAGGGAGGAGGTTGAACTGTCTATAAGCATCCCCTGATGATGAAGAAGTCTGCCAGGCAGATCATAGATATTCAATTTAATCAGTACAAAAGTGGTATGGTTTGGGTTTCTAACAGTTTTCTTTTGCAAATGTTTTATTTACATTATGAAATTTACAGTGAAAGCGTCCAACCATTCCGAATCATATTCTAAACTGATTGAATGGATAAATGTGAGATCAACTGCAGCACAGTTCTGTACTGCAAAATAAAAAAGAATAAAGCTCTGTAAATCACAACTCCAGCTGAAATGCAGCAAACAAACCTGACACTTAAATCCAGTTGGGTCATCACATTAAAACTGTAATTTCCTTTTAGAATGACTAATCAAATGATTAGGATGAACACACATTTACCTAATTAACTACCTGCTCTAGTTACCACAGGTTAATTTTGAGCACCACATATGTGAAAGCCTGATAAGTGTAAAACCCAAAATGAGCACAGGGCTGAAAATTAACACTTTAAAAGTTTAGCATTGTGTAATTCACATGATTTTAATGGGCAGCAAGGCAAAGTGGGAGAGGTTTGATTATTGCCTATGAAAATTATGTGAATTGGACAAGCTGTTTTTAGTGAGTAACCAAAAAAGATCCTCCTCTCTTTCTGCAAACACCCAGAGCTTGTACAGATTCTCCTTCAGTGAGAATTAAAGCTTCAATATCCTCACAGAGGATACCCAGAGTAAGGCCATGAGAAAGGGGGACACCTTTGCCTTGGGGCTGCTAACTTTGGGCTAAATCCTTGATTTAACCCCTGCAAGGGAGAGCACAATAATTGGAATTTGTTTGCTGTTAGTGGTGGTTTCCATGTTGTGTTTAACCAGAATAACTCCAGCACCAGCTGAGGGAATTTAGCCCTGTCCCAGCTCCTCTGTGTGAGTCGTGGATGGGGTGAAGCTCTCTGCCATCCCCTGTGCCCTGGATCCCCCCTGTGCCTGCAGCTCCATCAGCCTGTGACCACCTGAGCTCTGCAGCTGCTTCCTCTGCCCCTCGCGGGGAAGGATGAAAGTTGGACAAGAAATTCTCCCAGATATGTGTGCTTGGCAGAAAGATTTTTAAATGTAGAGTCTGATGAAGGAATAGAGATGGAAGCAAGCTTTGATAGAGAAGAAAAGAATTGCTGAGCCTGTCTTACTGGATAACCAAGGAGGCAAAGGGTGTGTTAGTTAGAAGAGGTTTTATGGCTTAGAGAAAAGAATAAACCCACCCCAAAGAAGAAGATGTTTTTACCAAGCAGAAAGATAGCACAGGCAAACAAGCCTGCCAATGTGGCAAGTAGAAAAAAGGTCTCAGAATTTTGCATGGCAAGAAAACTGAAAAACAACTTCTAGCTTAAACTGTTATGTACTAACTTTTAGTGATTGGAGAACAGTAACATGAATATGGTAAGTACACTAGTTATAACAGTCTGTAGGGAATAGTTAAGGAATAGATTGGTTCTACTGTATTCAGAGGCTCAGTAAAGAAAAGTCTATCACGCATTGTAACCAAAACCAAAGGGTCTCCAGGCCTGCCTGCAGCTGGAGCTGACAGCTGTAGGCACAGCTCTGTCACCCACAAGCCTGGACTGCTGTAACCTCTTGGATGGAATAAACTGCATTTTGTATACAATAAACTGCATTTTGGATGGAATAAACTGCAGTTTGGAGAGCCCCTGGAGTCCCACATCCCTCATTTGGGCTCTTACAAGTACCCCAGGTCCCTTTCTGTTCCTGAACACACAGTTCAGGCTCATTTCATCATTTCCCAGCATTTTCCCTCGTTACACCTCTGCCATGTTCCTGGGAAAGTCAGAGAGCGGCACACAACAAAAGCTGATACTTTTTGAGATTTTTAGCAATTGAAGCCAAGCAGGGATCTGATTACTAAAAACTGACAGAAAGAAAGGAAAATCTGGTTGGGTCCCAGGAAAATGCCAGCTATAAGAGATGTATTGCTTTGATGCTTAAATATAATATTATGTTAGTTTTGGCTTATATTCTACTTGCTTGGTGCACATGCGTAACCCAAAAGTGAATTAAAAGACATCAAAGAAGAGGAGACACTTCATCCAAAGACGGCCCCCAAGAAGGGGTGCAACCACCAAAACGAGTGGTGGAGCATGCGCGGTAAATGTGGTGATGAGGGCGGAGGTAGAATGTGATGAATCGAAAATGGGAGGAGATGCCGTTGGCACATGGCATGTAAGGGGAGAATGTTCACTGGGCAAGCTTGAACGGGAGGTGGCAAGGGTCCAAGAACGCTGCACTCCGTAGCCCGAGGTTATCTTTTGCTTATGCGCTATGATTGGAACCAAATGATCCCTTATTTTGAATCAAATTGTATTGTCAATATTTCAAGTGTATCCAATTTTATATATTTTCTAAACTATTCCATTAAGATTGCTGCTACCTCTAATATTGTTTGGTTTTTCTGATGATGGGATAATTGGGCAACTATAACAATGAGCACAAAGTCTTTATTTCTGTAAGCTCAGGGATGCAGGGGGGATCTTTGCTCCATCAGGCCGAGGTACAAGGCTCGGGATCCTCCGAAGGACCAGAGCCCGCCCCCTTGAGTGGGAGAAGGCGCGGCCTCAGTTGCAGCCCCGGGTGCCTCCTGTGGGCCAGGGCACGGCCCTGGCTGTAAATGTGTTGGGCTGCAGCACAGGGCCAGGGCGGAGCTCAGCAGCCTCATCAGAGCCCAGGGCCGCGGCCCTTCCCTGCCGGGGCCCGAGCCTGGCCCGGCCCGGCCCGGCCTGAGCAGGCCGGCCTGGCCGCAGGGGATGGGCTCCGCCCGCCCGCTGTGCCCACAGGCCGGGCCCAAGGCTTTGCAAGAGGCTTTCTCCCAGCTTTGCAAAACCTCGGTCAAGTGACCCTTTGTTGTGCTGAGAAGAGTAAAGAATCCCCTCAAATGTAACCCCGCTGCACACCTCATGAGGGATCGCTGCACACCTTAGGAGAGGCCATCAATATTCATTTGTGCTTCATGAGGGATCCGTGCACCCCTCAGCAGGGACCCCAAAGTAGCCCTGTGTGTCTCATGATGTCCAGGCCCAGACGATGCCAGGGAAGGAAATGTGCCCTCAGCCCAGGGACGCTCAGCATGGGCTCCCCCAGCCCTCGGGGCCCCGGCGCTGTCACAGCAGCCCCCGCCTGGCTCCTGCCTGCCCACACCGTGGGCATCCACGGCTGCTCCCGGGCATGGAGCTCAGCCTGTGCCGCTGCCGGGTGGGCTTTGCTGCTGCTACCACCCGGACACAGCTGCTGACAAGTGCATTTCTTTATTGAAATATCAAATGTGGGCAAGCCCTGCTCTGGCAGACAGGGCCTGCCCAGCTTCACCTGTGGCCAGGGTACAGGATGAGAGGGCTCAGGGGCAGAAGGTCTCGTTTAGGAGGGGGGGGTTTTGGGAAGCCTTCACGATGAGGCTGAAGCCATGGGAAGGCAGATAGGGGCAGACGTGTGGAATTGTGACAGCAGGTCAAGATGTCTCTGCCTGAGTTTTTAGGCTCCTCTTCTGACGATGAACAGGAGCACCTGTGGAGAGAGGAGGTGGCTGAGGCCCCAGCTGGCAGTGGCACACAGGGAGCCTCTTGCACAGCAGGGCCCAGAGCTGGCAAGGCTCCCCAGGACGGCTGGAGCTGCTGGCACAGCTTGGCCCAGCTGCACAGCTGCCCCTCAAGGCCCCGGCCAGCAGGGGACGGCTCTGGGCAGGCTCCCTGGCCAGGAGCGGGCCCCAGAGCGCCTCTGCCTTTCAAGGGCAATCTCGTCCCTGCTCTTTCTCCTCCCCACCTTGCTGTGCCTCTGCCCTGTGCCCCTGGGGCTGCTCTGGGCCAGGCAGCCTCAGTGGGAGCCAGCACTGGCTGCAGCCCCAGCGGGCCCCGCAGGACAAGGCCCAGCAGTTAAGAGGCCAATGAATGCTCTGGGCAGCAGCTGAACCCTCAGAGAGTTCACTGGACATCCATGGACTGGCCACAAGTCCGCAGCAGGCTCACTGGGAATATTCCCTGACTATGAAAAGCCTTTAAAAGAAGCTGTTTGAGGTAGAGAATCACAAAACACTCACGATTTTCTCTTCCAGCAATACCAGATTACTGCAAAGCACATCACCAGGCAAAGTGCTGCACCAGCCACAATGGCTATCACCGTACCCAAACAAGCTGTTCCCCAGCAGAAAACTCTTCTCCAGGTGTTGTCAGCAGGTGCTGAGGTGCCGGCTGCATCTGTGGGAGCAATGGGAAGCGTGAGACCGTGCCGTGCTGCGCTGCTGAGCTGGCAGGAGGCTGGATACGGCCAGGACGTTGTCGCTGCCTGTTTCGCCCTGAGCTGGGGCCTGCAGGCACCTTGCTGCCCCTTGGCCCAGGACTGCTCAGTACCCGAACCCCTGAGCCTGCGTGCCATAATTCCTCTGTGCTGTGCCCTTGTGCTCCCGACAATGCTTGCCAAAGACATGGGAAAGGACAAGGAAAATGCCCAGGGCGTTGGAGCTACTCCAGGGCCCTCCCTCCTGCAAACAGCTGCCTCTATGCATCTACCCCGAGACTGGGAAATCCCAGGGGATCTCACGCCTGTGGTGCAGTTTGGGCTCCCTGGCAAATGCCTTCCTGCAGCGGCTGGGGAGAAGCTGCAGCCAGGCCAGGCTGGCAAACAGCCCTGCAGGGCGTGCAAGCAGCAGCGGAGCAGCGAGGCTGCCATGGATCCCTTCCCGCTGTGCCGGGCACGGCGTGTCCAGATGTGCAGCCAAAGCCCCCGGCTGCTGAGCCCCAGGACCAGGCTGAGGGAAATGCACCCACCACGCTGGCTGTCCACATCACTCCGTTTTTGTTCTGGATGTTGGGATTCCTTCAGGTACTGACTAGCTCCTCCAGGTTTGTTCTTCCTTCTCAGGGGACCTTAAGAGAAATATTTGCATTTCCCATGAATGGATGCCACAAAAGCCGGGCTCAGCCTGTGGGGTCAGCAGGGACACACTGCTCACCCCTGCGATGGGAGCTGGGCTTGCGTGCAACATCCACCAAAGGGCCTGGCAAAGTCCTCCCTGCAGACACCCCTGTAAGTCAACAGCCACAGAAGCTTCTGCCATCTCTGCTCATCTGCACGGGCAGCACTGAGCCGCAGGAGCGGTGAGGGGATCGCGCAGGGCGAGGGCACACACGTGCATGGCTCTGTCCTGCCACCTGCAGCGATGCCCCCCTGGCCGAGCTTTGGGCTCTGAGCTGGCAGCTGTCCCAGGGGAAAGGCCTTGACCTACCCTCACCACCTCCCAGAAACCCAGTAATAATAGGTATGGGTTGGGAATCCAGATCATCTTCATCAACAGCATTATCTTCATCATCAGGTTCATCTGCAGAGAAAGGACAGAACAGCTCCTGTGAGACTGCTGAAGGCCCGAGTGGCTGTGAGGGCACCTGGGTGATTGGTGCCCTCCAAGGCACTCCCTCAGCTCTGCCTTCCACTCAGAAGCAGGGCCAGGGGGACCTCGTGCCTGCAGTGGCCCCACACTGGGATGGAAGGAGCCCCTTGCGGGGCTGTCGCGGCACAAAGGACTCCCTGGAGCTGCCACAGCTCTGAACCCAGCCCCAGGCAGGGCCAGGGCTTGGCAGCGGCAGCAGGAGCAGCTCAGGCTCCCTGGGGCCGGCAAAGGAGCTGAGAAAGGCTCAGCCCCGGGGCACAGCCCTGGGCCCGGCCCCTTCCCTCTCTGCTCTTCTCCGTGGCTGCACAGAGCACAGGGAAGGACACACTGGCATTGCACACGGGAGGAGGATGGACAGCTGAATGCTCCTTCCTCCCACTGACAACGATCCTGTGGGATCGCTGTTGGACACAAGAGCAGCAATTTGGAGGCCAGGATTCCCAGAATCCATCAAACTTCAGATGATCTTAAGGGAAATGACACAGGAATATTACTGTGGACAATGATTACACTTGGGCAATGATGCCTCTGTTAGGAAAGGGTTGCTGGTAGCCTTACCTTCACCAAGCTCCATCATCCTGAAGCCGTGCTTTACCAGCGTTCCCAAATGATGCAAGTCACGATCCCAGTCTAGAAAGGAGCAGAGATGGGAACGGGTCCATGCTGTGCTGGGATCCCCTTCTATAGGGAACCCAGCACTGGAAGGGGGTCAGGTAATGCTGTGTGCCAGGAGTGCCAAGCAGCAGAGAGGGCAGCTGAAGCCTCAGCAGGGCTCAGGCCCAGAGGCACAGCAATTACCTCCTGGGACTGTGCCTG
This sequence comes from Setophaga petechia, assembly GCA_024362935.1. Taxonomy (NCBI): domain Eukaryota; kingdom Metazoa; phylum Chordata; class Aves; order Passeriformes; family Parulidae; genus Setophaga; species Setophaga petechia. Next base: position 308,372 of record JANCRA010000149.1, read on the forward strand.
GAATCGCCTCCCTTCCTGCAGCAGAGGCTGCCAATGAGCCCCTGCCTTCTCCGGGAAACTGAGCCTTCAGCACAGCGTCTCCTTCCATCTCTGCAGAAAGAAAAAGGGACAGCTGCATCAGGTGGGGCTGTTCCCCAAGGGGAAGGTGGCCTCTTCAGGAGGTAATGCTTGTCCGAGAAATGCATAGGAGGCAGAAGAACGATCAGGTTATTAGGTCTGCTCCAGGGCCCTCCCGCCTCCAAAGAGCTGCCCCTCCAGATGTGCTCAGAGACTGGGAAATTGCAGGGGTTCTCAGGGTGTGCATGGCCTGTGGTGCAGTTTGGGCTGCCTGTGAGCTGATGCCAAATGCCTTCCTGCAGCGGCTGGGGAGAAGCTGCAGCCAGGCCAGGCTGGCAAACAGCCCTGCAGGGCGTGCAAGCAGCAGAGGGGCAGCGAGGCTGCCATGGATCCCTTCCCGCTGTGCCAGGCACGGCGTGTCCAGATGTGCAGCCAAAGCCCCCGGCTGCTGAGCCCCAGGACAAGGCTGAGGGAAATGCACCCACCACGGCGTCTCTCCAGGTCACTCAGGATCCTGTCCATGGGGCTGGATGCCTCTAGGGACTTACTGTCTCCTCCAGGCTTGTTCCTCCCTCTTGGAGGACCTTAAGGAAAGTACTTGCATTTGCCCTGGAATGGATCCCCCAAAGCCAGGGCTCAGCCTGTGGGGTCAGCAGGGACACACTACTCACCCCTGCGATGGGAGCTGGCCTTGTGAGCAGCAACCAGGATTGGAGCCTGAAAAGGCCTCCCTGCAGACACTCCTGTAACGCAACAGCCACAGAAGCTTCTGCAACCTGGTTCCTGCCAGGTTGTCAATGATTATTCTCTGAGGGGAACATTGACAACGTACCTTCAGGAGGCTTAAGAGGCATGAAATCTTCATGGAGCCAAGCTGCTGGAGAAACCTTCCTAGCAAGCTCATCTAGAGGGAAGGAAACACCCAAAGCCATTTCCATGGCGTGCTGGGATCTCCCTATGCCTTAGGGAACTGGGCACTGCAAGGGGGTCGGGGAAGGCCGTGGGAGCCAGATGTGAGTGGACGAGGCCAAAGCTGCACAGGGGCCTGGGGAGCTCTGGCCTGGCTCCTGGCCACTCTCCACCCTCTTGCCCTATACTGTGTAACATCCCTGGAGAGGAAACAGGGGCAGCCCCAGGCCCATGGGGGCTCTCTCCCTCCCCCAGAGGAAACCCTCCCTGAAGGCCTGGGGAAAAGCATCGCCAGCGCTTCCCGGGGAGCAGGGAGCGCTGTGCCGGGAAAGGGCAGCCAGGCTGCCGGCTCACCTGCTCCCCGCGCTTGCAGCGGAGCAGCCTGGGCAGCCCTGGCAGGCAGGGCCACGACCAGGAGGAGCAGGAGGAAGAGGCGCAGAGCAAGGGCCATGGTGCCTTGCCCTCTGCCAGTCCCGCAGCTCTTGCTGCCACCACTGTCCTGCCACCGCTGTCCCAATGTCAGCACCACTGCTGCCACCGCCGCTGCTGCCGCAACAGTTGTGCTCAAGCACTGACTGCTGGCTCCTTGTGCTGCTGTGCAACCACGGAGCTCTGGCACCTCTGTGAGCTCAGAGCCTGCTGTGACCTCATGGCTGGGGCAGGATTTTGTTGGAATGGATCTCTGGAGGTGCCCTTCCAGCGAGGAGAGGATGTCCATCCCAATACCGATTTTCTTTAAAAGAAGTGAGATATATGGTGTTGGAGGAGTGAGACATTTCCTGGTTCTACATACAACAGCAACGTCAAGTCCAAAATTCAACTCATGTTGGTGATTGCCACTATTGCAGGCAGCAGCAGCCCTGCCATGCTGACACCCAGTCCCTGCTGTGCGCTGTGCTGCCCTTTTGCCTATATTTAAAAAGTGAAGAACTCGATGCCAAAGCTTACCAAAATAATGCAACACCCGACATTACGGTAGCTGCACATTTCAGGGGACACCCAAACCCCTGCACATCTGATGGGTGTCCTCAGCCACCCTAAAATCCCCCTGTGTGCCTCACAAGAGACCCCCAAGCCCTGCTCAATTTACAGATGCCCCTGCACACCTTTGGACATACATTAAATTCCCTGCACAACTTCTTGGGGTCCTCAGTCCCCTGCACAGCAGGGAGCTGACCCAAAGCCCCTGCATGCCTTTACAGGGACCCAAACGTAACACTCAGGGAGCAGCAACAGTGCTGAGCCACCTTCTGTGTCTGTGCGTGTTCACCATGTGTCCCTGGGTGAACAGATGAGGCCTGGGGGGCAAATCCCCACTCTGCTCATAAGAGATCCGGGGCTGCCACAGGCCCAGTGTGCCTTGGGCTCTGAGCTCGTCCCTCAGGCTATGAAGGACTTCCTTCAGAGTCCAGCCTCTTTCCATGGTTCTCAAGGCAAGCACCTACTGATGGCTTCCCTCTTTTCCTGGCCATGCCACTGGAGGAGGTGCAGGCCCAGATGATGCCAGGGAAGGAAATGTGCCCTCAGCCCAGGGACGCTCAGCATGGGCTCCCCCAGCCCTCGCGGCCCCGCCGCTGTCACAGCAGCCCCCGCCTGGCTCCTGCCTGCCCACACCCTGGGCATCCACGGCTGCTCCTGGCCATGGAGCTCAGCCTGTGCCTCTGCCGGGTGGGCTGTGCTGCTGCTACCACCCGGACACTGGGCTGGCAGCGCCATCTCTTTATTGCAGCAGACGAGCTGATTCGGGAAGTGCTGCAGTGCCGGATTTCTTCAGCCCGACTAGCTGCCAACACCCACACCCAGAGTGGGCCGCCCCCAGAAAACACTCAACTCTGGGGTTTGCCTGTAGGGCACAGCTGCTTTACAGCACAGGTGGACTGCACTGGGGGTAGGGACAAGGAACAGGGAGATGCATTCTGTGTGTTTATTCCCTGCAGAGTCAGCAACCGAAAGACACGGATTTAGAAGCATACACCCATTTCTAATCTGGGGAGTTTGATAAGAAATTCTCCCAGATATGTGTGCTTAGCAGGAAGATTTTTGAATGTAGAATCTGATGAAGGAATAGAGATGGAAGCAAGCTTTGATAGAGAAGAAAAAATTGCTGAGCCTGTCTTACTGGATAACCAAGGAGGCAAAGGGTGTGTTAGTTAGAAGGGGGTTTTATGGCTTAGAGAAAAGAATAAACCCACCCCAAAGAAGAAGATGTTTTTACCAAGCAGAAAGATAGCACAGGCAAACAAGCCTGCCAATGTGGCAAGTAGAAAAAAGGTCTCAGAATTTTCCACTGCAAGAAAACTGAAAAACAACTTCTAGCTTAAACTGTTGTGTACTAACTTTTAGTGATTGGAGAACAGTAACATGAATATGGTAACTACACTAGTTATAACAGTCTATAGGGAATAGTTAAGGAATAGATTGGTTCTACTGTATTCAGAGGCTCAGTAAAGAAAAGTCTATCACGCATTGTAACCAAAACCAAAGGGTCTCCAGGCCTGCCTGCAGCTGGAGCTGACAGCTGTAGGCACAGCTCTGTCACCCACAAGCCTGGACTGCTGTAACCTCTTGGATGGAATAAACTGCATTTTGTATACAATAAACTGCATTTTGGATGAAATAAACTGCATTTTGTATACAATAAACTGCATTTTGGAGAGCCCCTGGAGTCCCACATCTCTCATTTCAGCTCTTACAGCCCCTGATCAGAGAGCAGACCATTCCAGAGGCTCCTCATTTCACCTGACAATTGAGAGAGGTCTCTGTCCAGCCCAGCTTTGCTGCACTAATCCCAGCCTAAGCAATCCTGCAACACAGCCTGGAGCACATGTTCCATTCTGCTCTGGGCTGTAGAACACAACCAATAATCAGCTGGGTATATAATAATTGTCTGAGTGCTCTCTAAAAGCTGATTTTCCTTATGATCCCACTTAAAATATCTGGAAACAGCCACACAAGACATGTACCCCAACGTGCCCAGGTATTTGGGTGTTGGGGCATCACAGTGACATGTTGGGAGCTGAAACCCCACAGCAGCTGGTGCTAATGTGCTGTAATTACTCCTGAAACTGTCACATCAGGCTTTAAATGTCATCTGTCTCATTAAGTGCAACACTCAGAGACCATGAGTGAAGGAAAATGGAAATAAATCTCCTTTTCAGTATGTTTTTGGAAATAATAGGGCTAAAAGGTGCAGGGGCAGGGCAGAACAGCAGGTTTAGGACCTTAGGAAGATTTGAATGTCTCAGAAAATCAGGAAGATTTCAAAGTTTTGATGTGTTGTGGTTATTTTGTCATATGTTCAAGTTAAGGTGATTGTGCTTTAAGCACTTGATTCCTCTGAACCATTTTAGAATCTTGGCCTTGATCCTGGTTCTTTTAGAGATCTGCAAGAGAACAAGAGGAAATCTCAGGCATCTGGCACTAAGAAATGCTACCAATGGTGCAATATTCACCTCTCTCATCCTTTACAAAAGTGTTATTCCCATTATTTCCAACATGAAATCAAATAAAACCAATATTAAATAAAACCAATAATAAATAAAACCAAACCAAATCAAATAAAACTGTATAAAGTACATAAACTAAGTCACATTGTTCCTGCTTACAGGGATTAATAGTAAAGCATTTTTAAATAATTAAATAGGTTTTGGATCTCCCCCAACCTCACCTATGTGGGATTTCCCCAGTCAGTCACTGACCTTTGCTGGGCTGTAGTTCCTTCTCAGCTGTTCCCTTTCACACCTTCAGATCTGAGCACAGAGCAATTTGCAGTGGTCTGGGATGAAAAACCCTTAATTTTTACCTGTCCCTTCACAGAATAGCAGTTACAGCTTGTGAGTGAAAATCAAACCAAGCATGGAGGAAAAACGTGAAATGTCACAGGATGGGAAATTAGAGCTGAGATAAAAACACTTAAAGATTTTCTCTTAAAACCTAAAAAAGAAAAGGTCTTAGCACTCATGCAAAATGCATTTATTTGATTTCACTGGTGTTTTCTGTGTTTTAGAACCACAGCAAATAGGCCAAGAAATAATTCTACTCTTCCAGAACAACCCAGGGATCAGAGGAGCCTCCTCCAAAAGCACCAAGCAGGCACTGGATGTGCAGACACAGGGGGCTCCTCCACATTAGGAACCCTAAATGATAATCACCTGTGAGAGAATGTCACAAGAGGAAAGTTTTGAGGGAGATTTTTAATTTCACCACCTAAAATTTGTATTTCTACAATAAAACTATTTGTCTATTGAATGCTGGGTGCCCCTGACACAGGGAATGATTGGCACCTGACTCCATTCATTTAGAAGGCTGAACAATTGCTTTATTAACTATACTGTATTACATTAATATTATTTTATAACTATACTAAAGAGATGCTATATTATACTATACTAAAGAGAAACTTGTGACTGTCTGAGACAAGCAGGACTCAGCTTTGACCCAATTGGCCAAGGAACCAAAACAACCCTCAGCAGAATCCAACTGCCAAATCACTTTGGGTAAACAATCTCCAGAACACATTCCACATGTGCAGAGAATAGAGATGAGAATTGTTTTCTCTTCTTCTCTCTGTGCTTCTCCAGGAAAATTCCTGGGAGAGAGGATGATGTCTTTCTCAGTTCAGAGAATGTGAATGCCACATTTGTCCAGTGTGCACACGTCTCAGGTTGGAAATGCAGGATGTGCTGGGGGTGTGTTTATTGCCATCTGTCACAGGTGGGGCAGGTACCTGCTGTTCCTGGGGCAGTTTTCTTTATCTCTCCCACAAACCCATCCTCCCTCCAGGAGATATTTTCTGTCCATGGCCACTGAGTGTCCCTGCAGGGCTGATCCAATTCCACCATCCCATGGGGAGATGCTGTGCCCAGGGCAGGAGCCAAGCATTCCTACCTGGATCCAATCTGAGCTTTGGGACACCAGGGCAGCCTTTGCCCCCTGCACTGCCAGAGGAGCAGCTTTCTGCTGCCCTGCATGGCCAGAGGGAGCCCAGGCCCATCTGCAGCAGCCCTGGAGCTGCAGAGGAAAACTCCCCCCTTGTGCAGGATCCCTGCTCCAGCAGAAGCACAGCTGGCACTGCAGGAGGGCTGAGCCCCCCTGGCATGGGGCTGGGACACCCCCCTGGCACACAGGGACAGGGCATGGGCTGACTCTGGCACTGCTGCTTTGGATCACTGCATTTTATTTTCATTTTCCTAGTGAAGAACTGTTTTTCCTATTCCCATATTTTTAACTGAAAGCCTTTTAATTTCAAAATTACAATAATTCAGAGGGAGGAGGTTGACATTTTCCATTTCAGGGGAGGCTCCTGCTTTCCTGTCTTTTCAAACCAAGACAGCACAGCAATTTTAACTTTCTGCTGAGGGCTCAGGGTGCTTTCCATGTGATGTTTCTTCCCATACCCAAATCCATGGATAAATATTAATACTAAATATAAAGCAATGAGACTGACAGGAAAAGTCAGGGGCTTACACTTTGCAAGGAATCTTGATTTATCACAGAATTTGGCAAAGAACTTGAAAGTGATTAGCTAACTTTATGTGCCATTAATATGGATTCCTGTGCGAGTCTGTATATTTTTACAGAATATCCTGTGTTTTGGTTCCATATACAGGCAAAATATTCAAATTCAGGCAGAAAAGTCAATAATTCAGCTGAGCTGAGTCACTCTGTTGGAGCAACAGCCCCATCTCAGTGGGGGAAAAAAAAGGATCAGGGAACCTCATCCAGGAGCTGAGGGCATCACCAGCAAGGAAGGGGTGTAAGAACAGCCCCCAAAAATCTGGCATTGTGAGCCCCAAGGTCATTCATAAATATCTTTATAAACATTCATAACGTGTGCATAAAATAGAGCTGAAGAGCTGCTGCAGAGCAGGAGAGTTAAATATAAAAATAGAGCAGTTTGGTGCACACTGGCAGAGGCTCAGCCAGAGCTGGGTTTGGGCAGTGAATTCACCCCCAAATCTGCTGGGTCTGTCCCCAGCATCCTCTCCTGGAGGTTCTCCCAGCCCTCAGTTCATTAATGAGGCAGCAGAGATTTGGTTTTTTCTCTCCAGTAATGAGTCTGAAGGCTCACAAATAGCTCTGATTATAGCCCTTGGGGATAAAGGAAAAAAAAAAAAACAGGAAAGAGAAAATAGGATGATGAATTTGGTCAGCTGAGTCACCTGGCTCGAGTGGTGAAAGCTTCCCAGATTTGATAGATTATTTTTATTATATTATTATAGTGCAGATAATTCATTCACTGGGATAATAACCAATATCTGTGTTTTTAACAGCTGCTTCTCGTGGTTCCTTCCCATTTTATGAGAGCTCTGCATCTCTGGCAGTGCATTATTTACATTTCAGGTTGTTATATCACTGCAGGGCTGTGTGGGACGTGGATTTGGGGAGAGATTTTAGGGCTTGACAGGAGGATCACACAGTGTGTATTGTATTTATATATAAACTTTGAGATAAAAAATGCTGACTTAGAAATGCTAGAGAATAAGACAGATATAGTTGAGAGAAAAATAGAGTTAAAAAAAATTTCAAAGGTTAGCCTAGGTACTTTGGAAAAAGAGAATTATGAGAAATACATTGTAGTAAAACTTACAAGTAATTATGAGAAATACATTGTAGTAAAACTCACAAAGAGTAGTTTTAGATGATTAAATATTTACAACATGGTGTAGTAAAAAGCTGATAGGCTAAAAAACACTTATAGTGGTTTATAATTAAGAAATAGCTTCTGATTGTGATAATGTGAATTATTACATCTGGTAATGTGAATTATAACATTGGATAATGTGATGATGTGAATTATAACATCTGTATTGTCTCACTTTTCTCATGAGACTGAAAATAGAATAAAAGTTTTTAGAACTCTTCTCAGTTCCTCTATTTCCAGGTTAAGAGAAGGGAATTGTCTGGCAGAGCTGCATCATTCTGAAATCAGCTCCTGTGGCAGCTGTGCCAGGTCTGGAGCACTTGGAATGTTTAAAACACACAAAACCTGCAAAAAGCAGCACCAGAGGGAGGGCAAATCCACCAAGGGCCCAGGAGCTCAGAGCACGAACGGGACGGAGCACTCCTTGTCAGCGTCTGAGAGGTTTTATTAATGCATCAGTCTCAACAACATTGTTACAACAATAGAGACAAGATGCAACCATCTCGCTGAACCAAGCAGAATGCCAGAGAAACTTAATGTTACAGCAAATCATAAAGCCATTTCCATCTGCGTTTTAACTAATCACATAGAGAACAGGAACATTGACAATAATTCTGTCCAATAATATAAAGCATACGTAATTTTGCTAAGCGGCCTAGTTTCTAAACAATAGCTTCTTCATAGAAATCAAAGCACAAAGGTCTATTCAAAACTTCAACCTTCTAAAGATATACATTAAGAAAACTTGTTACTACTTAAGGCAGCACCTAACATAAGCCTATTCTTTTCTCAAGCTTTCTCACGTTTACATTACTAATATTTCTGCTGCTTTAGCATCTAACTATCTCACTGTCTGAGGCTGATTTCTTAAAACCTTTCTTTCTTAAAACCTTCTGGTTTTTAAGATTCCTACAGGCCCAGGAGCTCAGAGCTGTGTGCTGTGGAACTGCCCAGAACTAAAATCAAACACCTGGCAGGAGCAGAGCTCTGGGCGCTCACTTTGTGTCTCTGCATTTTCCTGAATTCCCCCATCATTTCCAGGCCACACATCAAACTGATAAAAACAACACAGACCCCAACCCCCTGGCAGGGTGAGGAGGATTAAACTGTGTGGGGATTTTGGGAAGGAAATTGCAGATATGTGGGTGAAAATGGCCAGGTTTTGTTCTTTTAATTGCTGTGTGCTCTGCTGACAGACAGACAGACAGACAGACAGAAAGAGCAACACCACCCTGGCTGCTGCTGCACCTGCAATTTCTAATTGGACTTGAATCACAGCTTTGCAAAGACTTTTTTGGTTTGGGGTTTTTTTTCTAATTGGACTTGAATCAGAGCTTTGCAAAGACATTTTTGGTTCTGGGGTTTTTTCTAACTGGACTTGAATCAGAGCTTTGCAAAGACATTTTTGGTTTTGGGGTTTTTTTCTAATTGGACTTGAATCACAGCTTTGCAAAGACATTTTTGGTTCTGGGGTTTTTTTTTTGGGAAGGAGGAAATGACAATACAACAGAAAGTCAATATCAATATTAATATTTAACATTAATTTAATTAATTCATACTAATTTAAATTAAATTTATTAACTCAATTCTTTATCATTAATTTTAATGTTTAGATTTAATATAAATCTTTGCAAAGGAAAGGCAGTGGAGCAGAGTGAGCGTTGCCCACTGTCACTGCTCCCCTGTGCATAATTTGATTTTATATCCACTCACATCAAATGTGGATATCACTGCTCATGATTCCTTGCAGCACAACCCAGTACCCTTGGGGGGAAAATAAAGCAAGGGAAGACTTAAAAAATAGCAATGCCTTACTGTGTAAAATCACATTTTGTCATTTGATAAATCTTTATGGAGTCAAAGAACAAATTTTTATCAATATTTTTGGATTCCATGAGGAGAGTTTTGTTGAAAAAGAGAAGAGAAGGTTTCTTGGGAGATTTATCTGCCCTACAGTGCAGATAAATGAAAAGTCACAACAACCTGTAGCTGCAGGAACAACAGAGTGAGGTAGGGACAGGTTAAAGACACAAGGTGGGCGTTCAATCAATAATTACCGCAAAAACACTAAAATTTTCCTAAACATTTTTTATGTCAGATGAGTGATTTTCACATTTTGGACAATTCAAGGCCATAAATGTGGTGAGAGCAGCTTGGGCAGCTGGGTGTGTTTGAGGCAGGAGCAGAACCTGGAGGCAGAACCAGGGGCACCTTCCCTGGGTGCCAGGGTTTGCTGCACCCCAAAAAATGCTGCCAGGTGGGGAGGGCAGGGAGAGCCCTGCAGGACAGGCACAGAGCCAAAAAATGCCAATAACTGGGCTGGAGTGTTCAAAAAATCCAAATAATCTGATTATAAAGAGTAATATAATAGGTAATATAATATATTTTAATGTATTGTATTATATAGAAAATTATTACTATAATAATGCATTATACATAATGTAAAAAAATAATAGATATATAATTATATATATTATATATAAATATATAATATATATTAGTATATTAAATAAATATAGAATATATATTATATGGAATGTATTATGTATTGTATTTAATGTAATATAAAATATATATTATATAATATATAATATAGTATAAAATATATAATACATAATATACTCTAATAAATATACTATACTATGATATACATATCATATTAATAATATTAATATAATTTCTATATTAATTAATATTAATATATAATATATGTTAAATAAATATAGAATATATATTATATGGAATATATTATATATTATATTTAATATAATATAAAATATGTATTATATAATATATAATATAGTATAAAATATATAATTCATACTATACTATAATAAATATACTATACTATGATATACATATCATATTAATAATATCAATGTAATATCAATATTAATTAATATTAATATATATTAAATAAATATAGAATATATATTATATGGTATATATTATGTATTATATTTAATATAAAATATATTATATAATATATAATATAGTATAAAATATATAATTCATACTATATTCTAATAAATATACTATACTATGATATACATATCATATTAATAATATTAATATAATATCAATATTAATTAATATTAATATATATATTAAATAAATATAGAATATATATTATATGGTATATATTATATAATATATGATATAAAATATATATTATATAATATATTATATAGTATAAAATATATAATACATACTATACTCTAATAAATATACTATACTATGATATACATATCATATTAATAATATTAATATAATATCGATATTAATTAATATTAATATATATTAAATATAGAATATATTATATGGTATATATTATATATTATATTTAATATAATATAAAATATATATTATATAATATATAATATAGTATAAAATATATAATACATACTATACTATAATAAATATACTACACTATGATATACATATCATATTAATAATATTAATATAATTTCGATATTAATTAATATTAATATATAATATATATTAAATAAATATAGAATATATATTATATGGTATATATTATATATTCTATTTAATATAATATAAAATGTATATTATATAATATATAATATAGTATAAAATATATAATACATATTGTACTATAATAAATATACTATACTATGATATACAATAATAAAATATAATATACTACAATATAATATAGCATAATGTAATATAATGTTATATTATATCATATCATATATCATATCATATCATATATTTTTAAAATATTACTCTTTTCCTTAGATGTTGCTCAGGCCAACTGTTCTGGTTTGATCTTGGAGCTGAAATCCCCTTATAAAACTATAGAGAAGGGACTTTATTTCCCTCTAATGCATTATTATATTATTAATTTTATAAAATCATGGGGAGATGAAGAATTCCAAATAATATTGAGCAAATGCCTCATGCCAGAGTGAGCAGATGTTCAGGCAGCTGAGATCCTGTGGGGAGTTTGAGCAGGGAGCAGAGCAGAGGGCTCCTGTGCCCCCAAGAAGAAAAGAAGATTTCTGTTCCCAAGGATAAAGAAGATTTTAGAGATATCTTAGAGATATATTTGATATATATTGATGGCTATATTTGATATATATTGATGGAGATATTTGATATATATTGATGGCAATATTTGATATATATTGATGGCTATATTTGATATATATTGATGGTGATATTTGATATATATTGATGGATATATTTGATATATATTGATGGGTATATTTGATATGTATTGATGGATATATTTGATATCTATTGATGGTGATATCTGATATATATTGATGGGTATATTTGATATATATTGATGGGTATATTTGATATATATTGATGGTGATATTTGATATATATTGATGGGTATATTTGATATTTATTGATGGCTATATTTGATATATATTGATGGCGATATCTGATATATATTGATGGATATATTTGATATCTATTGATGGATATATTTGATATATATTGATGGTGTTATTTGATATATATTGATGGGTATATTTGATATGTATTGATGGATATATTTGATATATATTGATGGCTATATTTGATATATATTGATGGGTATATTTGATATTTATTGATGGATATATTTGATATATATTGATGGCGATATCTGATATATATTGATGGATATATTTGATATCTATTGATGGATATATTTGATATATATTGATGGATGTATTTGATATATATTGATGGCTATATTTGATATATATTGATGGAGATATTTGATATATATTGGTGGCTATATTTGATATATATTGATGGCTATATTTGATATATATTGATGGATATATTTGATATATATTGATGGCTATATTTGATATATAATGATGGGTATATTTGATATATATCTATGGATATATTTGATATATATCTATGGATATATTTGATATATATTGATGGGTATATTTGATATATATTGATGGATGTATTTGATATATATTGATGGCGATATTTGATATATATTGATGGATATATTTGATATCTATTGATGGATATATTTGATATCTATTGATGGATATATTTGATATATATTGATGGATATATTTGATATATATTGATGGGTATATTTGATATATATTGATGGCAGTATTTGATATATATTGATGGATATATTTGATATATATTGATGGCTATATTTGATATATATTGATGGATATATTTGATATATATTGATGGGTATATTTGATATATATTGATGGATGTATTTGATATATATTGATGGATATATTTGATATATATTGATGGCTATATTTGATATATATTGATGGATACATTTGATATGTATTGATGGATATATTTGATATATATTGATGGCTATATTTGATATTTATTGATGGATATATTTGATATATATTGATGGATATATTTGATATATATTGATGGATACATTTGATATATATTGATGGTGATATTTGATATATATTGATGGGTATATTTGATATATATTGATGGATATATTTGATATATATTGATGGCTATATTTGATATATATTGATGGATACATTTGATATATATTGATGGTGATATATGATATATATTGATGGGTATATTTGATATATATTGATGGATATATTTGATATATATTGATGGATATATTTGATATATATTGATGGCTATATTTGATATATAATGATGGGTATATTTGATATATATCTATGGATATATTTGATATATATTGATGGATATATTTGATATATATTGATGGCTATATTTGATATATAATGATGGGTATATTTGATATATATCTATGGATATATTTGATATATATCTATGGATATATTTGATATATATTGATGGAGATATTTGATATATATTGATGGGTATATTTGATATATATTGATGGGTATATTTGATATATATTGATGGATATATTTGATATATATTGATGGCAATATTTGATATATATTGATGGATATATTTGATATATATTGATGGACATATTTGATATATATTGATGGATATATCTGAAGGACAATTTGAGCTGTGTGAACCCATCCCAGACCTGCTGCTGTCTGCTCTGCACCTTTTGGCTCTGCTGCTGTGGGGGAGCATTAAGGAAGGAAAAAGTGATTAATTCTGAGAAAAAGAACTGGAAAAGTGATTAATTGTGAGAAAAAGAACTGGAAAAGTGATTAATTCTGAGACCCCTTTAATTACAGCCTGCAGAAAACAAACTCATCAGACAGACTGGGTATAACCTTGTCAAAAACAAGGATAAATCACTTTGAAAAGATGTATTTTATAAGAAAATCACTTTTCATCCACTCACAATCAGGAAAAATAGAAGTAAAGTGAGCTCCACTGAAGTTTAAAGAATGATTTTTATACAGAAAATCAAGATGGGGGAAAAAAGGCACTTTTTAGTTTCTATAGGGAACCACTGCTACACTTGGTGCAAATACCCCAATATCTGCTCTCAACCTCCCATCCCTGAAAACATTTTTCTATTTATTCTGGCAATAAATCCCATTGGCAAATCTCAGTCTGAGGGCAGGCTGGAAAGTTCTGCAAGGTTCCAATGTCCTTATCTGCATCCTCTGACACTGCAGACACTCCTTCAGACAAGGTTTGGGTTTGCAAACAACACCCTGCCAGCTGTTACAGAACCAGCAGAACAAAAAAATAATATTATCTATTATTAGAAAAAAAAACATGAATAAGAGAGCCAGGGGGATTTCATGGATGTATTAAGCTGATTTAAACTGAAGAGATTTGGTGGGCAGGAAAATCCTGATATTCCATCCCAAAGCCTGAAGGACTCGCTGGGGTGTTTTAAGATGCCAACAACAATTCCTCTGCCCTAAATAATGAGCTGAGAGGTGATGCAGATGGGAAGGCTCTGGTGGCACTGCAGGATGAGTCACTGGGGAGATAAAGGAGCAGAGGAGATGAAAGCTGTGCCACCCTCAGGGTGTGCCAGCTCCAGAGGGGCAGGGACAGGGACCCTGCCCTGCCTCAGTGCTCAGGGTCTGAGCAGCCAGAGGGGCTGTGCAGTAAAAATGCCAAAAAATCTGAATTCCACACCTTTAGCCTAAATAGGCTTCTAAAAGCATAGAGTCAGATTCATCATTGCTGCCTTCATCAGGACATTCCCAGAAAATACAATATTGAGGTGCACTGAGGTCAGGAAGGAAATATATCCTGAATTTCCATGATATATCCTGGAACACAGGTAGGAAGGAAATATATCCTGAATTTCCATGATATATCCTGGAATATATCCAGGAAGGAAATATATCCTGAATTTCCATAATATATCCTGGAATATATCCAGGAAGGAAATGCATCCTGAATTTCCATGATATATCCTGGAATATAATACATCCTGAATTTCCATGATATATCCTAGAATATATCCAGGAAGGAAATATATCCTGAATTTCCATGATATATCCTGGAATATAATACATCCTGAATTTCCATGATATATCCTGGAATATATCCAGGAAGGAAATATATCCTGAATTTCCATGATATATCCTGGAATGCATCCAGGAAGGAAATACATCCTGAACTTCCATGATATATCCTGGAATATATGCAGGAAGGAAATATATCCTGAATTTCCATGATACATCCTGGAATATATCCAGCAAGGAAATACATCCTGAATTTCCATGATATATCCTGGAATATATCCAGGAAGGAAATACATCCTGAATTTCCATGATATATCCTGGAATATATCCAGGAAGGAAATATATCCTGGAATATATCCAGGAAGGAAATATATCCTGAATTTCCACGATATATCCTGGAATATATCCAGGAAGGAAATATATCCTGAATTTCCAGCTTTCCCCTCACACACCTTGCTGGGTGTCCATCAAAATCATCCCCAGCCCTTTGTGTGCCATTCCCAGGCAGGTGTGTGGGGTTTCAGGTTGGAAATCCTTTAGGAAGTGTGGCATTCACATTCTCTGAAGAGAGAAAGACATCATTCTCTCTCCCAGGATTTTTCCTGGGGAAACATAGAGAGAAAAAAACAATTCTCATCTCTATTCACTGCTCCTGTTATTTTTGCACATGTGGAATGTGTAATGGAGATTGTTTACCCAAAGTGATTTGGCAATTGGATTTTACTAAGGATTGTTTTGTTTCCTTGGCCAGTTATAAAGAGCTGTGTCCTGACTGTCTGGAGACAGAATTTTCTTTAGTATGTAATTCAATCTAGGATAGCAGAATATCTTTTTAATATAGTATAGTATTAATGTAATATAATACAATTAATAAAGCAATTCTTCAGCATTCTGAATCAATTCTGGGGTCAGGTACCAATCATTCCCTGTGTCAAGGAGTCCCTAATTTAATTTTAAGGAGGCAGTGGTTTAGCAGAGATATTTGTAAATAATGCACAGGCACAGGACCAGAGGTAGGTGAGAGGCTTCAGGTGCATTGCACAGCAGCGCAGAGGCACCCTGTGGAAAGAAATTCCATTGAAAATGCAGCAGGCAGACTGTTTTAAACCCCAATAATTTGATTAAAAGCTGTGGATATTTGATAAAAAATGATTTTTTGCAATAGCTATTATTGTATTTGCAGGGACCCTCATGGCAGGGAGAATGATGAATCTGACTCCATGTTCTCAGAAGGCTCATTTATTATTTTATAATACTATATTATAATAAAGAATACTATACTAAACTATACTAAAGAATACAGAAAGGATACTTACAGAATGCTAAAAAGATAATAATGAAAACTGGTGACTTTTTACAGAGTCCTGACACAGCTTGGCCCTGACTGGCCAAAGAGTGAAAACAACTCCCAGCAGAATGCAATGGAACAATCACCTTTATTTACTTGTATTCTATCAATAATACTTTGCTGAAAAAAATTATCCAGGATGATGTTCACCTGTGGGTGAACAATCTCCAAACACATTCCACATGAGCACAACACAGGAGAAGCAAATGAGATCAGAATTGTTTTCCTTTTCTCTGAGGTTTCTCAGCTTCCCAGGAGAAAAATCCTGGGTGAAGGGATTTTATCAGAGAATGTGAATGCCACATCAATCCTCCCCCACTCAGGTGATTCCTTGTGCAACACCTCAAACCCAGCCAGGTGGGTGTGTAACACCCAGCAGGTGTCTGAGGGGGAAAGCTGGAAATTCAGGATGCATTTCCTTCCTGGATATATTCCAGGATATATCATGGAAATTCAGGATATATTTCCTTCCTGGATATATCCCAGGATATATCATGGAAATTCAGGATGTATTTCCTTCCTGGATGTATTCCAGGATGTATCGTGGAAATTCAGGATATATTTCCCTCCTGGATATATTCCAGGATATATCATGGAAATTCAGGATATATTTCCTTCCTGGATATATTCCAGGATGGATCATGGAAATTCAGGATGTATTTCCTTCCTGGATGTATTCCAGGATGTATCGTGGAAATTCAGGATATATTTCCCTCCTGGATATATTCCAGGATATATCATGGAAATTCAGGATATATTTCCTTCCTGGATATATTCCAGGATATATCATGGAAATTCAGGATATATTTCCTTCCTGGATATATTCCAGGATGGATCATGGAAATTCAGGATGTATTTCCTTCCTGGATGTATTCCAGGATGTATCGTGGAAATTCAGGATATATTTCCTCCCTGACCTCAGTGTAGCTCAATATTGTATTTGCTGGGAATGTCCTGATGAAGGCAGCAATGATGAATCTGACTCTGTGCTTTTAGAAAGCTAATTTATTATTTTATGATACTATATTATATTAAAGAATACTATAATAAAGAATATAGAAAGGATACTTATAGAATGCTAAAAGATAATAATGAAAACTCCTGACTCTCTCCAGAGTCCTGACACAATTTGGCCCTGGTTGGCCAAAGAGTGAAAACAACTCCCAGCAGAATGCAATGGAACAATCACCTGTGGGTAAACAATCTCCAAACACATTCCACATGAGCACAACACAGGAGAAGCAAATGAGATCAGAATTGTTTTCCTTTTCTCTGAGGCTTCTCATCTTCCCAGGAGAAAAATCTTGAGTGAAAAGATGTTTGAGAAAATGTGAATGCCACAAGTTGTTGCAGACATCTCAGGCAAACACAGGCTCGATGTGGATGGGATGGGAAAACCTCTCCCCACAACCTCCCCAGTGGGTCAGGAGCTGCCCCCTGACAGTAAAATCATCTTTATTTCTTTGTAGGTATTGATTGGTAGTCACAGATTGATAATGCCTCTTG
This sequence comes from Setophaga petechia, assembly GCA_024362935.1. Lineage (NCBI taxonomy): Eukaryota > Metazoa > Chordata > Aves > Passeriformes > Parulidae > Setophaga > Setophaga petechia. The sequence goes on from JANCRA010000149.1 coordinate 326,214, forward strand.
TTGGTGTCCCAAGGAACCATTGGAGATTCATATCCTTGCATAAAAATAAACACTAAAAGAGCAATTGAAAGGAAAGCAGAGTGTTTGATGGAGTCCAGCAAAATCATCCCCAGATTTTGTTCAGCCAATCATTCCCCTCACTCTCCCCCACAGCAGGTTCAAAGTCATAAAATGTAATTTCTGTTGGATGTGTCTCATGCCAATAACAAGTCCCCAAAATGAGGCACTGTGGCTTCAGTTAGGTGTTATAAAGCAGAATTCCCTTTTGGGAAGCAGTCCTCATGGGGAAAAGTTCACAGACATGGTTTTCAAATAACAGGAGATTTTAATGTTGTTAAATACTTTGCAGTTCATTTTCATATTATCATTTGATCTTGCAGAAAGCATTGTTTTAATTAAGTTCCCGTGCTCTTTCAAGCCACATTGATTCTAGTATTTCAGAGCTTTTTATTCCAATTTTTCTTTTCATGTGAAATGAGTACACAAGTGTTGAAGCATTAGACCCCACCTCTGCAATAACTGTCCTGTGAACTTCTACCCACTATTATCCTGTTCACTTCTCTGTTTTCAGTATTTGTGCTGTAGAAATGATCCTCCCCAATCAAGAGAACAGTGCTGGGAATTTTAATTGCATTTGTAATGAAAGCACTCCAGGCTCAAGGATTAAATGCAGTTTTATCCTGCAGGTATTTTGCTTCATTCACTTACCTGAGGATGATTTAAACCTAATTATTTTAAGCCTTAGGAATATTAATTGGAAGTTTTGCAATCACAACTGGGTAGACCTGCACAATCTCTGCAGTCACATCTTTCCACTGCTGTCAGAACAAATGAGAGAAGGTCACACATTTAAAATTTGCAGCATTATTTTCCAGCCCTGCTGCTGGAACAGGAGAGGGTGGAGGGTGCAGACTGAATTTAGAAATTCAGGCAACAACTTCATTTCAGACCCAAGGCTGACACTGAGTTCTTGTGTTCTCACAGTTTTTTTTTGTTTTACATCTGAGCTTTGATTCAAAGTGAGCTGCAGTGCTTATCTGAGAGCATCCTTCAGCTCAGGATAGTCAGAAATGGGTACAATAAATAAATAAATCATCACTCATCAAAGATCTCTGCTCCCTAACAGAACACATCCAACTTCTGCCTCCTTTTTGATAAACCTGCTTTATTTATCATCATTCTGTCCATCAAAACATGAAACATTGTGACCTCTGCAGTCACTCTGCCCTTCATCCATCAGTTTGCTCCCAAAGGGATTCATTCCCTTCTCACAGCTTCTCAGAACTCCCCTGGCAGGAATTCTAGCCCAAACTGCATTATTATTATTATTATTATTATTATTATTATTATTATTATTATTATTATTATTTCACCCTCATTTTGTGGCTCCCCTGTTAGAACTCTAATCTGGCTGCTTCATTAAATAAACTCATTTTAACATAGATGGTCTAGAGCCAGTAAAAGTGTTTATCCAGGGCCCAAGTGATTAAAAAGGCTTTGCTCCACTGCAGATTTGTAGAATTAAGTGTAGACTTACAACAGCTGAAAAGTTTTGTCAATTACTGCCAGGGAAGAAAAGCCCAGGGCAGTTATTGACACTCAGACTGTTCAAAATTATGAAGGTGCAAAATTAGGACTCAGTAATATGGGAAGGGAAGGATCCGGTATTAAAAGGGGAAAAAAGATATTTGAACATGTTTATGTATTAAAAAAATGTTTAAGTTTTCAAATTCCTTCTGAACCCCCACAAAACAAACAAAAAACCCCTGAACCACCCAACCCCAAAAATCTGCCAGAGTTTCCCTTCTCAGATGCTGCAGCTCAAATGAGAGTGAGCCAGAAATCAAATAGACAGTGAGCAAGAAATCAAATAGACAGTGAGCCAGAAATCAAATAGAGAGTGAGCCAGAAATCAAATGGAGAGTGAGCCAGAAATCAAATGGAGAGTGAGCCAGAAATCAAATAGAGAGTGAGCCAGAAATCAAATAGAGAGTGAGCCAGAAATCAAATGGAGAGTGAGCCAGAAATCAAATGGAGAGTGAGCCAGAAATCAAATGGAGAGTGAGCCAGAAATCAAATGGAGAGTGAGCCAGAAATCAAATGGAGAGTGAGCCAGAAATCAAACGGAGAGTGAGCCAGAAATCAAATAGAGAGTGAGCCAGAAATCAAACAGAGAGTGAGCCAGAAATCAAACAGAGAGTGAGCCAGAAATCAAACAGAGAGTGAGCCAGAAATCAAATAGAGAGTGAGCAAGAAATCAAACAGAGAGTGAGCCAGAAATCAAATAGAGAGTGAGCAAGAAATCAAACAGAGAGTGAGCCAGAAATCAAACAGAGAGTGAGCCAGAAATCAAATGGAGAGTGAGCCAGAAATCAAACGGAGAGTGAGCCAGAAATCAAACAGAGAGTGAGCCAGAAATCAAATAGAGAGTGAGCCAGAAATCAAACAGAGAGTGAGCCAGAAATCAGAGAGTGAGCCAGAAATCAAATGGAGAGTGAGCCAGAAATCAAACGGAGAGTGAGCCAGAAATCAAATGGAGAGTGAGCCAGAAATCAAATGGAGAGTGAGCCAGAAATCAAACAGAGAGTGAGCCAGAAATCAAACAGAGAGTGAGCCAGAAATCAAATAGAGAGTGAGCAAGAAATCAAACAGAGAGTGAGCCAGAAATCAAATAGAGAGTGAGCCAGAAATCAAATGGAGAGTGAGCCAGAAATCAAATAGAGAGTGAGCCAGAAATCAAACAGAGAGTGAGCCAGAAATCAAATAGAGAGTGAGCCAGAAATCAAATGGAGAGTGAGCCAGAAATCAAATAGAGAGTGAGCCAGAAATCAAACAGAGAGTGAGCCAGAAATCAAATAGAGAGTGAGCCAGAAATCAAACGGAGAGTGAGCCAGAAATCAAATAGAGAGTGAGCCAGAAATCAAATGGAGAGTGAGCCAGAAATCAAACAGAAGTGAGCCAGAAATCAAACAGAAGTGAGCCAGAAATGCTGCCTGGAGCAGAGTGCCAGGCCCTTCCCCTGCATCCATCAGTGAATCCATCAGTGAATTGTCTGGGCTGGTTCCTGTTTCCAGCCCAGGCAGTGCCAGAGCTCTGCTGCTGGCACACACAGCTCCTCACCCCCATTTTACCATTGGGTAAAAACCAGCTCTGAGCCACTGAAAGGGTTAATTAACCCCCTCAGTTAATTGAAAGGGTTAATTCCTGCCACAGAACCACACAAATCTCCCAATCCCATCCTCAGGGCAAGACCACCCTGCATGGGTTCAGTGGGGGATTTCTCCCTGTTAAATGAGGAAAAATCCCAGAGAATTTATCTCAAAAATCCAGAAACAGGCACTTACTGCCCTGCACTGTTTGGTCTCCCTGCATGGATTTTATATTCATTTATTTATCCTCATCAGCAAGGTTTAATAACTCTAAAAGTTGTCCTGTGAACCATCTCATGACCTTACACTATTTAAATATCTGATTTTTTGTAACTCACTGATTTTCACGCTCCTGGTTGGGTGTTTATTGGTGGTGCTGCTGCTTTTGAAAAATAAAATTAAAACCTTTGGCATTCCAGTTAATTCTGTAAATTACTAATTCATATTTTGGTCATTTCTTGAAATGAATTATTGATTTAATGATAGTCTCTCTAAAGGTAATTATTTTGGTGCAATTAGGCTTTGATAGAGAATGACTTGGTATTTATCAGTATTGTGATTTACTGTCCTTTTACCAAAGGGGCTAAATGAAGAAATTGTGCTTTATAGTGACATCCAAGCATGGACAGACACTTTACTCACATCTCACACCTATTTTTCATAAGTACTTATTTAAATAAAATAGCTCATCCCAGCACTTATTTCCCTTTGAAGCAGATCCATGGACTCAGGGCTTTGAAAAGGAATCAGGCAAGCGTTGAAATTTATTTTATTTTCTCCATAAAACTGAGCACAGAGGAGAGCACTCTGCTTCCCATTAGCCCAAAAGTAAATTTGCTTTTGGAGGTAATTTATTACAAATGGAAGAGGTTTAGTGGTTCTTAAGGGCAGCTCTTAAATATTTATTAAATCCAAACCACCTCAGCCTTCATTTCAATGTGCAGGATTAAATAAATATTTAATTTTTAAATATTTATATTTCCTTCCTGGATATATCCCAGGATATATCATGGAAATTCAGGATATATTTCCCTCCTGGATATATTCCAGGATATATCATGGAAATTCAGGATATATTTCCTTCCTGGGTATATTCCAGGATATATCATGGAAATTCAGGATATATTTCCTTCCTGGATATATTCCAGGATATATCATGGAAATTCAGGATGTATTTCCTTCCTGGATATATTCCAGGATATATCATGGAAATTCAGGATGTATTTCCTTCCTGGATATATTCCAGGATATATTTCCTTCCTTCCTTTCTTTCTTAAAACCTTCTGGTTTTTAGGATTCCTACACAAAGCAGAGTGTTTGCAGGGCTGGAGGCCAGCAGAGCACTTCCACACATCCATATTCTCATTTATTTATATTTATTTATTTATATTTATTCTCATTTACCTCGGGGAATCCCAGGCAAACCCAGCCAGGAGGGGAGTTCTGTGCCCAGCAGAGAAATCTGGGCAGAGATCACCACTGGAAATGTTTCATTTCCATTCAATCCTCCTCTCTACCTGCATTTTCCTTCCCCTTTTATTCCATGGTAGTTTTGCCTCTCAGGAAGTGTAAAGTTGGTTTGGAAGAAGAGAATGAAAATGGGAATTATTCTAAAAATCCCTGATGTGCTGGTGTGGCTCAGTGAGGGTGAGTGGGGCTGGGAGCACAAGAACTGCAAACAGCAGCACCTGGCAGAGACCAAGGAGAGGCTGATTTTTTCAGAAAATTAATAAAAAAATTAATAAAATGCAATTTCAGAAAAAATAATATTAAAATTAATTAAAATGAAATAAAAATTAATTTAAATCATTTAAAATTAAGATTAATTAACTTAATTAAATTAATTACAATTAAGTAAAGTCACCCCACTCCTATCCCTTCCTTCTTCTGAGACAGCAGGGTGACTGCAGAGGAATTAGAAATCTCATTTCTTTCTCCTTTATCTCCAAAGGCACTGGGCATTCCCATCCCACACAGCCCAGAGGAGCTGCTCTGCACAAAATTCTGCTCTCTGCAGAGCTCACATCCACAAAAGCCTCCCAGCCTCTCCGTGCCATGCTGTGCTTGAAAAGAATTCAGTTTACTCTTGAAAATATTCACTGTGTGAATGAGCTCCCTGCAAGGGAAACCCTAGGAAATACTCAATCCTGAGAGGGAAAGGGAAAATTCTGATAAAGGTTCTCATCTGTCCCTCCCTCACATCTCTCCACAATGAATTCATGGAATGGAAAATAAACACAGAGGCTTTGCTGTAAGGAAACGACAAATGAAAGTGGTTTTTACTTAAACTTGAGTGCTGTGGATTTATCATAAGCTGGTAAAAGAATGTTTTTGTGTTAGTCTCAATAATTCAATCAATTTCTTAATGGAAAGCAGAGCAACAGATCTTGAGTTGTCCTTCAGCAGCACAGCACAGGAAACTGAGCTGCACTGGGGAACCAGGGCAGGGCAGCCAGGGAGCAGGGAAAGGATGGAAAATTTGGGAAAAACAGTAAAGATCCAGGGCAGCATTCATGCTAAATTCATACTTTTTTAATTGCATAACAAGCCTACCCACATCAGTGCTTGAAGTCCTAATTAAGGGACTCAGGAGCCCTGGGAGGAGGAACTGGTCCCCATTTATTTCACTGAGGCTCCAAGAGGCTCAAGCATGGTCCTGCCCTGGATTTTTATTTTGCAATCTTCCTGCTACTTTGGGAAATTGAAATTGAATAACCTCTAATGGCTTTGCATGGGCTCGTTCAAAACTGATAAAGATGTCAATTTTAAATCACAGCGCACTGGAAATTCAGAGTAGTGATGCAGTAATGCAGTTAAATGGAACTATTTGCTTCCATCCTGATAAATCCACTCCCATTTCTTGTTGTTTCTCCCCAGAGCTCGGGCTGTCATTGCACAGGGAGGTTCTGCAGCCCAGAAGGGAAGGGCACAGTGACAGGGCTTGGGTGAGGAGCAGACCCTCACCTGCCACGTGGCACCAAAAGCACAAATTGAAAGGAGGGGAGTGATAAATCCAAAAAGTAAAGCAAAAATTGAAACAAAAGGAGTTACAAATCCCAAAACTGTGGGACCCAGGGAGACAGTTCATGTCTCTGTCCTCTGTCCCCAGCCCACCTGCCACTGTCCCCCATCCTGCTCCCACCCTCTGCCCCAGGATGGGCATTTGCTGCTCTGAGCTCACCCATCCCATCCTGCCCTCAATGCCAGGGCAGCCCAGCAAATGGCCCAGTGCAGAACTGCTCCTGCAAACCCTCTTGCTTTGCCCCAGCTTTGATGGGATTTTAGTCCTGTCCAAGCTTGCATGGCTAAAAACAACAAAAAACTCACTATTGTATTTGTGTGCAGGGAGGAATGATGAGTGTGACTCCATGTTCTCAGAAGGTTCATTTGTTACTTTATAATTTATTGCTTTATTACTTTATGGTCAAGTCTATGGATTTTAATCAATCTTTGGATTTTGTTACAAGAAAATGATGGAGTTCTGCTGCACCATGTGAGCCCTGGAGATCTGTTACAGTCCTCACTTTGAAGATATTATATTAAAAATTACTAAGCTATACTAAAGAATACAGAAAGGATAGTCACAGAATGCTAAAAGATAATAATGAAAACTTGTGACTCTCTCCAGAGTCCTGACACAGCTTGGCCCTGGTTGGCCAAAGAGTGAAAACACCTCCCAGCAGAATGCAATGGAACAATCACCTTTATTTATTTGTAGTCTATCAATAATACTTTGCTGAAAAAAATTATCCAGGATGATAATCTCCAAACACATTCCACATGAGCACAGCACAGGAGAAGCAAATGAGATCAGAATTGTTTTCCTTTTCTCTGAGGCTCCTCAGCTTCCCAGGAGAAGCATCCTGGGTGCAGGGATTTTCCAGAGGATGTGATGCTCTCCCTGCCCTGGCTCTGCAGGCACAGTCACCTCTCAGTTCTGTTTCTGCCTTAACCTTCTCCTGTTCCCTGTGTTTGGGATTTCCCTCAGATCTCTGCCTAGTCCCAGATACTGGGAATTGTGGATAACCCTGGTTCTCTGCTGATGGCTGCCTCTGCCTCCAGCTGCTCTCTGCAGTGGTTTATTTCAGATATTTTTTTCTCTGTCTTCTCATTTTGTTTGGTTTTTTTTTTTTTGTCATCTTCTCCTTAATTCTTATTTTTGTTGATTTCTTCAGTGCTGATTCTCCATTGTGTGCTTATTTGACAACCTTCCCTCCACACCAAAACAGAGTTTCCTTGCCCAGAACTCTCAATATCAGTGTAAAGTGTATTTAAAACACATTAACTTTATCAGTGTAAAGTGTATTTAAAACAAATTTCTGTCTGTGGCACAGGCAGAGCACGTCCTGAAGGGAAGGAAACAAGGGACTGCCAAACTTTGCATCCATGTTCCTGCTCCCCAGAGGAAACCAGGGCATCTCAAAATTCCTCACAGCCTGGGTGACTCCCCATGGCCAGTCCTCTTTCTTTTTCAAGCCTTTGTAACTGTTTGTACAAACAGAAATTGAAATAACTTAAAAATTGAAAAGTCTGTGTTGAAGTGAATCTGGAAATTTTCACCCTCCTCAGCTGGTAAAGTCCACTTTACCATTTCTAGTCCCTAAAAATTAGTCTGCAGTTCAAAATCTGCCTGCAAAAGTTTCTTTTTTTCTTTTTTCTTTTTTTCTTTTTTCTTTTCTCTTTTTTTTTTTTCTTTTTTAGTTTTTTCCTTTTTTCGTTTTTTTTCATTTTTTCCTTTTTTCTTTTTTCTTTTTTTCTTTTTTCTTTTTTCCTTTTTTTCTTTTTTCTTTTTTCCTTTTTTTCTTTTTTCTTTTTTCCCTTTTTTTCTCTTTTTTCTATTTTTTTTTAGTTTTTTCCTTTTTTCCTTTTTTCTTTTTTTCTTTTTTCTTTTTTCCTTTTTTTCTCTTTTTTCTATTTTTTCATTTTTTTCCTTTTTTCCTTTTTTATTTTTTTTCCTTTTTTCCTTTTTTATTTTTCCTTTTTTCCTTTTTTTCTTTTTTCTTTTTTTCTTTTTTCTTCTTCTTCTTCTTCTTTTTTTTTTTTTTTTGTGTGTTTTTAAACTGAATTCCTTCCCCACATACTGCATCCATTGCTATGTAAGAAAATGCCACAATGCTCCTGACTCCCAGGGTGGCATTTCCAGCCCTGGCTTGTTCTGTGTGTGGATAATCACACTGATTATTACACACAGAACACAGGATTGATTCATCTGGGGATAATCACATTAAGTTTTAGGAGAGCTCTTGGCTTTTTAAAGGCCCCTGGAGATGGGGGGGATAATCACATCGAGTTTTAGGAGAGCTCTTGGCTTTTTAAAGGTCTGGAGATGACCACCAGGCCAAGCAGCAGCATCAACAGAGCCTGGCTCAAAACTCCTCATGGAGCTTTTAAAGGCTAGCCCTGGTATGGTACCAACAAATCTGAATTAATGGAATAAAATTCTGCTCCATCCAAGTGCCTTAAAGCAGCCTGTATCCTGATTTACACACAGGTAAACACACCAAGACACATCCTGGGCAAGACAACAGCATTTAGCAGCAAGTTGTGTGGCTTAAAGAGCTGGACCATAGCTTCTCTTTACAGCAGAAAAAAAAGGATTTAAAAGCATTTGAGCATTACTGAAACAACATAATGAGCACAAGGAGGCTGAAAGCTGCTTGCTCACGCTGAACCCTTCAGTGTTTAATTCCTGGAAGTATTGGTGTTAGCATCCCAACCATCAGACAGCAATTTGTGTGCAGGGCAAGGAGGATTTTTGTTGCTTAGTTACCCCTACTCTTTATTCTCCAAACTCATGGCTGGCTTACATAAGCAGCAGTGTTCCATCCATCCTGGGAAAAACACCACCAAAACCTGCCTGCCTCAGGGGAGGGCTCACCAGGCACATCCCACCAGGAGCAGGGAGGTTTTTTCCATTCTCCCTTTGCACACAGATCGGCTCCAGATGGCCTGGAAAGGCTCTGGATGTAAGTGGCACTGTGAAATATGCAGCAAAGGAGGAGATTAAGGAGCCTCAGAAAACTCTTTGGTTTCTTCTGCAAACATGAGATGGATTAAAATGCAAAGCCTTGGGTGGATCCCTCCCTGCACAGCAGGAACAACTCGGTTTCAGCTCCCTTGCTGCCTGTTAAGGAGAATGAGAGAACAAAACAGCAACAAAACGCCAGCAGTGAGACAGTGTCATCAACAGGGGAGCCTTCCCTGCTTTGTCTTCTCTGCCAGACAAACTGCTCATTGCAAATTAAATGGCTGCTTAATTAGCAGTTTCCAGGTTCTGTACACAGAACAAGATCTAACTCTTGGGTTATAGCCTCAAATTCAGTGGAGGGAAAAGAGGAGCAAGGAGTGATGCCCAGAGCTGGAAGTGTGGCACTCTCCCTGCCAGGGGCCAGGATGGCTCTGGATGAACAAAAAGTTGGATTTTCAGTGCCTGAATTGTCATTGCATAGGATAAATATCCCTGTTGCAGAATATTCCTGTTGCAGAATATTCCTGTTCCCTTCCCAGCTCCCTTTCAGCTTCAGCATCACCTCTGCAAACTTCCTGACTGTGAAGAGGAGACAGAAAATTAAACAAAACCAAGCAGGGTTGTTCTGCTATGTCCAGCAGATGAAGGAGTATCAGGAATACTCACAGGCAAATATTTTTTGGTCAAATAGAACCTTTGGATTTTGATACAAGAAAAGGATGGAGTTCTGCTGCACCATGAGAGCCCTGGGGATCTGTTACACTCCTGACTTTGGAGATGTTGAATATTCAAATTCCAATCTGCATCCAGCCTGGATAGTGGCACAAAACTCAGGGGAGGTATCAGAGAGCAACAGACACAGTTAATCTCCTTATAAGAAACATTTTTCTCAATTCAGCTGCAAATAAAATCAGCTAAAGTAACATCAAAATGAGTTAAAATTCCCTGACTAATTTTAGGAATGATAACAAGTGAAAGCTGCAAAACACAAACACCATATTTTTCTAGTCTAGCCTAGTCTAGCCTATTCTTCTTGAAGGTTTTCTTAATGACTTTTTGAGATCATTAATGAAAGCTTCCAAATATCAGTGAAATTCCATGGCAGTCATCTGTCACTGATTGTCACAGACCAGCACATTTAGTGCAGCAGTTAGTTCACATTAAAATTTTGTTGCAATTTTTTCAACTCTGCTGATAAAAAAAATCAATTTATTGTTAATTAGGCAAAACCCATCCTTTCTAAATTAGAGGGAGGGGTGTTGCTTTGGAGGTTTTATTTGTCTTGAAAGGATCTGTGACCTCAGCTAAAGTGCAAGTCTAGATGGAAGGAGGCTCAGAGCAGCAGAAATAATTTAGGAGTTGCTAAGGAAAGATTGTTAGCAAATCCTCATTTCAGTGTTGTGTTTCTTGTTCTCTACACAGGACAATTCTCAGACAATTCATGTCAGACAGGATTAAACACATGATGAAATAATTTTGCCTGTAATTCCACAGAAAAGGTCTCCAAATCAGTGAATTGTGACAAGTGCAGCCTGATTTTCCCAGGAATCCCCTCTCTGGCTTTGCTAATCTGGGCATTTCATTTGCCAGATTTCCTTTTTAGCACTTTACAACCTGCTCTGTGTCTACTGAGGGAAATTTAATTGCATCTTTCACCTCATGGCATCCACTGTGGCATTCTTCATACAAATGGGGTTGGTGCTGCTAAAAGAACCAGCCTCTCCCTGCCTGCAGACACAGCAGAGCCAACCCCACTCTTTGCTTTTAGCACACAAACCAGGGAATTCTAATTTCAAACTATTCTTGAAAGGTTAGATGAAGCTCAAGGGTGCATTATTTGCTAAATATAAATGAAATATATTTATTTATTTGCTAAATATAAATGAAAGCTCTGTGGTTGTGGTTGTGGTGTTGTGAGGGTCTTCAGGATGAGGTGAGAGATGGGAATTTGAGTCCAAGTTCTCAGAAGGCTGATATATTATTATATTATATTAATTATATTATATTATATTATATTATATTATATTATATTATATTATATTATATTATATTATAATATTATTCTATTATATTGTATTATTATTATATTATATTATATTATATTATATTATATTATTATTATATTCTATTTCTTAGGTATATATATTATATTTTTCTCTTTCTTTAGTATAGTTTGAATATAACATTAATATAGCATTATAGTAATGCTATACTAAAACTATACCAAAGCAAGAGAAAGGATACAGACAGAAGGCTGGAAAAGAATGAACAATAAAAACCCATGACAGACTCAGAGAGTCCAACACAGCTGGCTGTGATTGGCCATTAATTAAAACAATTCACATGCTGGGTAAACAATTCTCCAAATCACATTCCAAAACAAAACATGGAGAGGCTGAGGCTTCTCATCTTGCCAGGAGAAGAAATCCTGGTGAGGGATTTTCCAGAAAATATCCCAGTGATACTCTCTGAGTTGATGCTGCACAATTTCAGGGTTGCCAAAGGCTCCCACACCAGAATCCCACCGTGGGCTCTGTTTCAGAAGTGATTTCTATTCCTTTTCTAGGAAAGCAAAGCAGACTCTCTGTCTGGCTGGTCCTGCAAGCCTCTCATCTGTGCTTCCCTGGATGGAAACCAAGCACAGCATAACAAAGGCAGGAGGATAATTAAGATATCTCAGTATTTCTGTATTATACTCCTGGTTCTTATTGTGTGTGTCAGATGGGAAGCAAACACTCTCCAAAGGAGCAGCACAGAAAATGTTCCAGCACTCTCCTGAAGGCCAAGAATGGCACTTTCACTTCCCCTGAGCCAGAGGCAGTTTGATTTCAGCAAATGCTGCCCTGAGCTAGAAGCCCTCTGCTGCTGCTGCTGCTCTGATTTTCCTTGGAGGGACGTTCTGGGCCCACTGCTCATTGCCATTCACTCTGTGCCTCAGCCAGTCTGGATCAGTTTCCATTTATTATTTTGCACATTTCTCACACTCATCAGGGAATGAGGGCCCAGCAGAAGATTGCTGTGCATGGAGTCAGCCAGGCTGAGTCATGGCAGGATGCTGATGGATGCAGAGCAGCCTGCCCAGGTGCCCTTCTGCTCAGGGAAAACACAGAGATCTGCAGCTCAGCCTGTCAAATACAGAAGGATAACTGTTAAAAGTGGCAGCTAGCAAGGAGAAAGAAGAATGAGTGATGTCCAGATGTTATTTGTGTGTTTGATTGCAATAATCAGGTGTGGAACTGCTTCTGTTGAGTGCTGCCACGTCCAGTTTTGCACAGAGGTTATTGTGGTGGTGTTCACAGGGTCTGAGGAGGAGGGGAGAGATGAGAATGTTGACTCCATGTTTCAAAAGGCTGATTTATTATTTTATGATATATATTATATTAAAACTATACTAAAAGAATAGAAGAAAGGATTTCATCAGAAGGCTGGAATAGAAAAAGAAGGAATGAATAACAAAGGTTTGTGGCTTGGCCAGAGAGTCCGAGCCAGCTGACTGTGATTGGCCATTAATTAAACATCTAAGATGGGCTAATTAAAGATGCACCTGTTGCATTCCACAGCAGCAGATAACCATTGTTTACATTTTGTTCCTGAGGCCTCTCAGCTTCTCAGGAGGAAAAACCCTAAGGAAAGGATTTTTCATAAATCTGTCTGTGACAGGTTATCACCCCTCACCCTGGGCTCTTGCCCAGGTCAGATTATGTTGCACCAGAAAGTCTCTAAAAAGAGGAAGGGTTTGCCAGAATATCAGTGCTGGGAGAGGAAAAGAACTTTATCACTGCAGGAAACTCTGAACAATGACAAGGAGCAGCCTTTGAGTAGGATAGAGAATAATCCTTAAACACTGCTGTCACTGCTACAAAACTAAACCATAAAATCCATTTATGCAATACTGCAGTCAAGGTTTATTGTGGCAAACCTTTCTGCCATCAAACACATCCCTCATTGCTGTGTGTTCTCAATGGCTCAGTCAGGCTGTAAAATCCATTTGAACCCTCTCTGCTGTACCCAACAGCCTGACCAAGCCCTGGCACACACGGGTGATTCTGTCCCGTGCCCTGCCCACACTCCCACCACCCACAGCACCCTCAGGACTGGGGAGGAAATGTGGAAGTGCTGCACTTCATACTTGGAGTAGAAAATAACAAGATTTGTGATAATCCTTCTGCTGAGATTCTTTCTGCACTCAAAGTGAGAGATTAAAATAATAAAAAATACAATTGTTATTAAAATAATAACAAAAATACAAGTGAATTGTAAAGAAATATTCTCTAAGTTTCCTTAGCTATAGATTGATCCCGCTGGTTGTCCCAGCACCTGAAATAAAATACAGAATAAGTATTTCAGAGTGATTATCCTAAGTATTTTATTCCTTCTGTTTCTGGCACACTCAGGACTGAGGGAGGAAATGTGGAAGTGCTGCACTTCATACTCGGAGTAGAAAATAACAAGATTTGTGATAATCTTCTACTGGGATTCTTTCTACACTCGAAGTGAGAGATTAAAATAATAATAAAAAATACAATTGTTATTAAAATAATAATTAAAAATACAATATTAAAATAATAACAAAAATACAATGAATTGTACAGAATTTTCTCTAAGTTTCCTTAGGTTATAGATTGATCCTACTGGTTGTCCCAGCACCTGAAATAAAATACAGGCTAATTATTTCAGAGTGATTATCCTAAGTATTTTATTCCTTCTGTTTCTGGCACACCCCCAACTCAGGACTGAGGGAGGAAATGTGGAAATGTTGGACTTCATACTTGGAATATGAAAATATTACAAACAAGGTTTTTAATAATCCTTCTACTGGGATTCTTTCTGCACTCAAAATGGGAGATTAAAATAATAATAATAAAAAATACAAGTGGATTGTAAAGAAATATTCTCTAAGTTTCCTTAGTTATAGATTGATTCTACTGGTTGTCCAGCACCTGAAATAAAATTCATGCTAAGTATTCAGAGTGATTTATCCTAATTATTGCACTCCTCCTGTGTCTGGCACACTCAGGACTGAGGGAGGAAATGTGGAAGTGTTGCACTTCATACTTGGAGTAGAAAATAACAAGATTTGTGATAATCTACTGGGATTCTTTGTGCACTCAAAGTGACAGATTAAAATAATAATAAAAAATACAATTGTTATTAAAATAATAATAAAAAATACAATATTAAAATAATAACAAAAATACAATGAATTATAAAGAAATTTTCTCTTAAGTTTCCTGTAGCTATAGATTGATCCTACTGGTTGTCCCCAGCACCTAAAATAAAATACAGGCTAAGTATTTCAGAGTGATTATCCTAAGTATTTTATTCCTTCTGTGTCTGGCACACTCAGGAACTGAGGGAGGAAATGTGGAAGTGCTGCATTTCATACTTGGAGTAGAAAATAACAATATTTGTGATAATCTTTCTGCTGAGATTCTTTCTGCACCCAAAGTAAGAGCTTAAAATAATAATAAAAACTGCAAAGTTAATTGTAAGGAAATTTTCTCTAAGTTTCCTTAGCTATAGATTGATCCTACTGGTTGTCCCAGCACCTGAAATAAAATTCAGGCTAATTTTTCAGAGTGATCATCCTAATTATTGCACTCTTTCTGTGTCTGGCAGTTCCTCATGCATGTCACTGGCAATCCTAGACACAAATAAATATTTCACTAAGTACATTAAAACTCTTCCTTTCATTCTCCCAGGTGATTTCAGTGTGTCTTTAAAACATAAATATTTCCTCAAAATTCAGTAAAAATCCCAAATATCCAATAAGCAAAAGAGCAATGGTTTGATAGAAATATTTCACATGATAAAACTTGGTAATTCCAGGATTTGAAACAGCTCAGTGTGGGTAATCTCAGAACATCTCTGTACCCCAAAAGTGCCCAGGGAAGGAGCAGGGAATGAGAAAATGAGGGAGGTTTAAAGGGGATTGTTTGTGCTGAACAGGGGCACTGCAGCTGGCCCTGCAGTTCCATACCTGGCATGGCCCAAAAATGCAAAATCAGCACCTGACTGGCAATCTGATCATACCAGAGCCAGGTTTTCCCTTTGGGAATGGAAAGCCAGAAGAATAAGACACAAATGAATTTTCCAAGGTCGTTCCTCAATGAACAAGGGGCATCCCAGTGCTCCTTTCCCCAGGTTTCCTTTCCTCTCTCAGAAATTGCCAACAATTGCATTTCCATTTCTCACTGATGGGGAAAATTTCTGATAGAATGATCCAGGACCACAAATGCCTTAACTATGGAACTCTCCTAATGATTCACCATAAAATAATTAGAAATGAAGATTTTATTATTGATTATTAAAATCAAATGCTACAGAAGTAGCTTTCAAAACAGTTTCCAAACTTTCCACACAGAAATGCACAGTTTGGTGTGGGGAAGGCTCTGCTGTGGCTTCTCCTGCCCACCTGCTCTGCACAATGTCACTGCAGAGCAGCAGAGCTCAGAAAAGGATTTATATTTACATATAAATATGTATTTGTATATATGTATAGATATATATTTACAATATATGTGTATAAATATATGTTATTTATATACCTATATTGTAAATATATTTATATACCTATTTATATAAATATAAATATATATTTAAAGATATATATTTACAATAAGAGGTATTTCCATTTCCTTTCAGCACTTCAAAAAGATGACTAAATGCATGTCAAGAAGTTCGAAAAAGAAAGAAAATTTGATTTTTGCTTCTGTTCCATTGAATTCTGCAGAGGTCAGCCTGAGAAATACTGAAAAAATCCCAAAGAGGCACAGAGAGCACTTGCCTGTTTGCCTGAGGATTCCCTGCTCAGATAATATTGAAGTGCTTACAAGTGTCCTGACAACTTGGCCATATCCTTAATAAGCTCTCATGAATTGAGTGAGATAATCCCATATCTTTCACATCTTTCCTTCTCAATATTTACATGCACCCAATGGCTTGCCTGTAGCTATTTGCATCCAAAAGCCTTAAATAATTAGCATTAATTAGATTTGTCATAGCAGGAATATTCAATGATCTCTTATGAAAACTGGATTGTACAATTCCATTTCTTCTTATTTCTCCTAGTGTCACTTCATTCATACAAACGAGATCAATATTCAGCACAAGCTTTCTTCTCCCTCTCCAAATTTTCCTGTTAGAGAGAAAGTGTGTGTGGTTTCTTTGTTTTAATAATTATTTAAATTGTATAACTCAGGTTGTTCTAGCAGGACAGGGCATGATATTTTTTAGTTATAATGCAAACCCACACATAGCTGGTTACAAAAGCCCATGATGTAAATGAAAAACATTAATAGCTGACTCAGTTTTAAACAAACCCAGTTTGGAACAGTTGCTGATTCTTTTTGAAGGACAAATTTATTCTTTTCCTCTTTCTCTTCTCTCTTCTCCTTCTCTTCTCTTCCTCTATCTCTTCTCTCTCTCTGCTTCTTCTCTTCTTCTCTTCTCTTCTCTTCCTCTTCTCTTCTCTTCTCTCTTCTTCTCTTTCTCTCTTCTCTTCTCTTCTCTCCTCTCTTCTTCTCTTCTCTCTTCTCTTCTCCTTCTCTCTCTCCTTCTCTTCTCCTCCTCTTCTCTCTCTCTTTCTCTTCTCTTCTCTCTCTTCTCTTCTCTTCTCTTCTCTTCCTCTTCTCTTCTCTTCTCTTCTCTTCTCTTCTCTTCTCTTCTCTTCTCTTCTCTTCTCTTCTCTTCTCTTCCTCTCCTCTCCTCTCCTCTCCTCCTCTCCTCTCCTCTCCTCTCCTCTCCTCTCCTCTCTCCTTTCCCCTTCCTTCCCTTCCCTTCCCTTCCCTTCCCCTTTCCCCTTTCCCCCTTTCCCCTTCCCCTTTCCCCCTTTTCCCCTTTTCCCCTTTTCCCCTTTCCTTTCCCCTTTCCCCTTTCCCTCTCCCAGTGTCACAGAGCAGGAGACACCAAAATTCAGGGGCAGGTTCAGTTTTTATCAAGACAGCATCACGGAGCCAGCCCTGCTC
>JANCRA010000149.1:343397-447072 GCA_024362935.1 Setophaga petechia
TTCTCTTCTCTTCTCTTCTCTTCTCTCTCTCCTCTCCTCTCCTCTCCTCTCCTCTCCTCTCCTCTCCTCTCCTCCCTCTCCTCTCTCCTTCCCTTCCCTTCCCTTCCCTTCCCTTCCCTTCCCCTTTCCCCTTTCCCCTTTCCCCTTTCCCCCTTTCCCCCTTTTCCCCTTTTCCCCTTTTCCCCTTTCCTTTCCCCTTTCCCCTTTCCCTCTCCCAGTGTCACAGAGCAGGAGACACCAAAATTCAGGGGCAGGTTCAGTTTTTATTCAAGACAGCATCACGGAGCCAGCCCTGCTCCATGGGAATCTCCATGGCAATCTTGGGATTTGGGATGGATCTTTGGTTATGTAGCAGAAATAGTCTTTAAATGTCCTGTCTGAGCAGAGTTTTGGTGATTTAATTCATGATTCTGGTTTATCTGCAGGATAAATGGATGGAGAGGGGAAGGCAAACCCTTTAAACAAGCTTGGTTTAACCTCACATTATTCATCTCCTAAACAGAAAAAACCATGGCAAGGTCAGAGAGATAACATTTATCAGATTAAAGATCCCCAACGAGAGCCAGCTCACAGGACAGGAGCTGCTCCACCTCTGGGGTTTTCCTGATGAGATCCATCCAGCCCCAGAGCATCCCAACCTTCTGTGATAAAGAAAAAAAGGAATAAAATCGCTGGGTTTGGGTGGGCACAGCCTCCCCTCGAGGAGAAAAGGGGGCAGAGGAACCACAGGGCAGGAGAGGTAAAAATACACAACATTTATGTTGTTTTTATTCAGAGAAACCACTTTAATGAACAGGGGGTTTGTTCTGTGTGGAAATTCAAGGTGCTGAGAATATTTCTTTATCTACTCTGGGGTGCCCTGACCCCCAGGGCAGCCCTGACTTTGACCCTCATATATGAAAAAGTTTCTTAAACTTCAAAATAAACTGAAATCCACAAAAGCATGAAATAGATTATTGACAGCAGTGTAGATGTACCACT
Source organism: Setophaga petechia (assembly GCA_024362935.1). Taxonomy (NCBI): domain Eukaryota; kingdom Metazoa; phylum Chordata; class Aves; order Passeriformes; family Parulidae; genus Setophaga; species Setophaga petechia. The sequence goes on from JANCRA010000149.1 coordinate 344,379, forward strand.
TGGTGAGAAATTTAAGTTTTGAGATTTTTATTATGTTGTGGATAAAAGCAAAATAAAAAGCACAAAGTGTCATCTTAAGTTTCTTCTGGATGCTTCTTCTTCCTTCTCTTCATAAGTTTAACATTTTAGAGTTAGTCAGAAAAGTCTACATTACAGGCTCTTTAGAATCAGTTATTGAGTTAAAAAGAAAAATAATCTAAGTGTCAATTCTTAATTAGTTAGTTTAGTCTTAAAGACCTTGTACCAAGAGATTGTTGGCCATCTTGTGTCAAACTCACAATAATGAGACTGTTTTACAAATAAAAATAAAAATATTTACAAATAAAAATAATAAACACTTAATTCCAAACACCAATTACTATCTCAAATACCTTCAATCTAAACCCAAAAAAATCCAACAACTAAATCCCCCACAGTTCTGAGCCAAGCTGCCACTCAAGTAAATCAATATATTTTGTATTAGCTTTGATTTCTTCAGTGACAGGCTCTGAATCTTGCATAGCCACATCTATATCTATGTCTTTATTCATTTAGTTAAAAAAAACTCCAAAAAGTCAATTTTATATTCCTCTTAGGCTTTCCTGATGGAAATTCTATACTGGCCTTCAAAGAGATCAATAAAACATATCTGAGGACTTCTACTATTAACAGAAATTAGGGAATGTATAAATGAATTTCTGAGGATAAATATACATTAAGAGAAAATCAATTCTGTTGTTTTCCTTTTTCAGTGGAAAAGCTTCAACACCAATTTTATGTAAAAAAAATAAATTAAGAAAAGGAATACAAGCAAAACATACTACTACTAAGAGAAATTAGAGAATGTATAAATGATTTTCTGAGGATAAATGTACATTAAGAGAAAAATCAATTCTGTTGTTTCCCTTTTTCAGTGGAAAAGCTTCAACACCAATTCTATGTAAAAAAAAATAATTAAAAAAAAATAGTACAAACAAAACATACTACTATTAACACAAATTAGAGAATGTATAAATGATTTACTATGGATAAATATGCATGAGGAGAAAAATCAATTCTGTTGTTTTCCTTTTTCAATGGAAAAGCTTCAACACCAATTTTATGTTAAAAAAAATTTAAAAAAGGAATACAAGCAAAACATACTAATAACACAAATTAAGGAATGCATAAATAGGAGAAAATATGCACAAAGAGAAAAATCAATTTTTTTGATAATTGATTTTTGTTTAACAAAATAAATTATATTGATAAAATTATTTTGTTTACCTTTATCAATAGAAATGCTTCAACACCAGTTTTATGTAAAAAAAATTTAAAAGTAATACAAGCAAAACATACTACTATTAACACAAATTAGAGAATATAAATGATTTACTATGGATAAATATGCATGAGGAGAAAAATCAATTATTTTGTTTCCCCTTTTTCAATGGAAAACCTTCAACACCAATTTTATGTTAAAAAAATTTTAAGAAAGCAGTACAAGCAAAACATACTAATAACACAAATTAGAGAATGTATAAATTATTTACTATGGATAAATATGCACAAAGAGAAAAACCAATTATTTTGTTTACCTTTTTTCAATGGAAAAGCTTCAACACTAATTTTATGTAAAAAAAATAAATTAAAAAAGCAGTACAAGCAAAACATACTCCTAACACAAATTAAGGAATGTATAAAATAGGAGAAATATGCACAAAGAGAAAAATCAATTTTTTGGATAATTGATTTTTGTTTAACAAAATAAATTATATTGATAAAATTATTTTGTTTACCTTTATCAATAGAAAAGCTTCAACACCAGTTTTATGTTAAAAAAAATTTTAAAAGCAATACAAGCAAAACATGCTACTATTAACAGAAATTAGAGAATGTATAAATGACTTACTATGGATAAATATGCATGAAGAGAAAAATCAGTGATTTTGATAACTGATTTTTATTTATCACAATAAATTACTTGGATAGAATTATTTTGTTTACCTTTTTCAATGGAAAACCTTCAACACCAATTTTATGTAAAAAAAAATTTAAAAAGCAATACAAGCAAACCATACTACTATTAACAGAAATTAGAGAATGTATAAATGATTTACTATGGATAAATATGCACGAGGAGAAAAATCAATTATTTTGATAATTGATTTTTGTTTAACAAAATAAATTATATTGATAAAATTATTTTGGTTTTTTTATCAATAGAAAAGCTTCAACACCAATTTTATGTAAAAAAAATTTAAAAAGCAATACAAGCAAAACATACTACTATTAACAGAAATTAGAGAATGTATGAATGATTTACTATGGATAAATATGCACGAAGAGAAAAATCAGTGATTTTGATAACTGATTTTTATTTATCACAATAAATTACTTTGATAGAATTATTTTGTTTACCTTTTTCAATGGAAAACCTTCAACACCAATTTTATGTAAAAAAAAAATTTAAAAAGCAATACAAGCAAACCATACTACTATTAACACAAATTAGAGAATGTATAAATTATTTACTATGGATAAATATGCATGAAGAGAAAAAACAATTATTTTGATAATTGATTTTTGTTTAAAAAAATGAATTATATTGATAAAATTATTTTGTTTACCTTTTTCAATGGAAAACCTTCAACACCAGTTTTATGTAAAAAAAAACTTAAAAAGCAATACAAGCAAAACATGCTACTATTAAAAGAAATTAGAGAATGTATAAATGATTTTCTGAGGCTAAATATGCACGAAGAGAAAAATCAATTATTTTGTTTAATTATTATTAAACAAAATAATTTTATCAATATAATTTATTTGTTAAACAAAAAATCAATTATTTTGATAATTGATTTTTGTTTAAAAAAATAAATTATATTGATAAAATTATTTTGTTTACCTTTTTCAATGGAGAACCTTCAACACCAATTTTATGTAAAAAAAACAAATTAAAAGCAATACAACTAAACATACAAACTGCTGATCCTGTTTTACCCTTGGGGGTAGAAGGATTTCCTCCCTCTGCACCTGCCAGTGGCTCAAACCCTGATTTTCAGTGCTCCCTGCTTGTTCCAAACCTGTTCAAACAAGGAGCAGAATTTGCATTGCTGCCCTTCATCCTTCAATTGTCTTGTCTGATTACCAGGAATGTCATTACAGGATTTGATTCCAGCTCCTCGTGTTTTATCTATCAATGTTTTATCTCTCCTGTTCTATCTATCAAATAAATCTAAAAGTTTAATTACAAACTTGGTTATTTCCCTAGCAAGGGAGCCTAGCAGGGCTCAAACCCTGAGCTGCAGGGCTCTGTGGATGTTCCAGGGTCTGTAAAAATATAAACAGAGCAGGGTAAAAATATAAACAGGGTAAAAATATAAACAGAGCAACCCAAGGCTCAAATTCAGTGCTCTGTAGGCATTCCAAGCCTGCAGAAACAAGGACCAGAGCAAATGCTGAGTTGCAGTGCTCTGTGCCTGTTCCAGGGCTGTAAAAACATAGAACAGAGCAAGCCAAGTCTCAGATGCTGAATTCCAGTGCTCTGTACCTGTTCCAAGCCTGTAAAAATAAGGAGCAGAGCACCCAAAGGCTCAAACCCTGTGTGGCAGTGCTCTGTGCCTGTTCCAGGGCTGTAAAAATATTAAACAGAGCAGCCCAAGGCTCCAATGCAGTGCTCTGTAGGCATTCCAAGCCTGTAAAAACATTGAACAGAGCACTCAAATGTTCAAACCCTGATTTGCAGTGCTCTGTGCCTGTTCCAAACCTGTAAAAACAAGGAGCAGAGCACCCAAGGCTCAGACCCTGAGTTGCAGAGCTCTGTAGCTGTTTCCATGGTCTGTAAAAATAAGGGCAGAGTAACCCAAGGCTCAAATGCTGAGTTGCAGTGCTCTGTAGGCATTCCAAACCTTTAAAAACATTGAACAGAGCAACTCAAGGCTCAAATGCAGTGCTCTGTAGGTATTCCAATCCTGTAAAAACATAGAACAGAGCACCCAAAGGCTGAGTTGCAGTGCTCTGTGCCTGTTCCAAACCTGTAAAAAACAAGGAGCAGAGCACCCAAAGGCTCAAACCCTGATTTGCAGGGCTCTGTGCCTGATCCAATCCTGTGAAAACAAAGAGCAGAGCAACCCAAAGGTTCAAATGCTGATTTGCAGTGCTCTGTGCCTGTTCCAGGGCTGTAAAAACATAGAACAGAGCAACCCAAGTCTCAGATGCTGAGTTACAGTGCTCTGTAGGTATTCCAAACCTTTAAAAACATAGAACAGAGCAACCCAAGGCTCAAATGCAGTGCTCTGTAGCCATTCCAAGCCTGCAGAAACAAGGAGCAGAGCAAATGCTGAGCTGCAGTGCTCTGTGCCTGTTTCAGGGCCTCTAAAACTTAGAATGGAGAACCAAAGCTTCAAACCCTGAGTTGCAGTGCTCAGTAGGGATTCCAATCCTGTAAAAAACATAGAACAGAGCAAGCCAAGGCTCAAATGCTGAGTTGCAGGGCTCTGTGCCTGTTCCAAACCTGTAAAAATAAGGAGCAGAGCACCCAAAGGCTCAAACCCTGCGTAGCAGTGCTCTGTACCTGTTCCATGGCTGAAAAAATATAAACAGAGCAAGCCAAGGCTCAAATGCAGTGCTCTGTAGGCATTCCAAGCCTGTAAAAACATTGAACAGAGCACTCAAATGTTCAAACCCTGATTTGCAGTGCTCTGTAGCTGTTCCAGGGCTGTAAAAACTTTGAACAGAGCACCCAAGGCTCAAACCCTGAGCTGCAGGGCTCTGTGGCTGTTCCAAGGGTGGAAAAACAAGGAGCAAAGCAACCCAAAGGCTCAAATGCTGAGTTGCAGTGCTCAGTACCTGTTCTAAACCTGTAAAAATAAGGAACAAATCACCCAAAGGCTCCAACCCTGTGTAGCAGGGCTCTGTGCCTGATCCAAGGCTGTAAAAATATAAACAGAGCAGGGTATAAATATAAACAGGGTAAAAATATAAACAGAGCAACCCAAGGCTCCAATGCAGTGCTCTGTAGGCATTCCATGCCTGTAAAAACAAGGAGCAGAGCACCCCAAGGCTCAAACCCTGAGTTGCAGTGCTCTGTGCCTGATCCAGGGCTGTAAAAATATAAACAGAGCAACCCAAGGCTCAAATGCAGTGCTCTGTAGGAATTCCATGCCTGTAAAAACAAGGAACAGAGCAAATGCTGAGCTGCAGTGCTCAGTAGCTGAAAAATAAGGAGTAGAGCAACCCAATGCTCAAATGCTGAGTTGCAGTGCTCTGTGGCTGTTCCAATCCTGTAAAAACAGGAGTAGAAGAACCCAAGGCTCCAATGCAGTGTCGCAGTGCTCTGTGCCTGATCCAGGGTCTGTAAAAACATTGAACAGAGCAACCCAAGACTCAAATGCAGTGCTCTGTAGCCATTCCAAGCCTGTAAAAACAAGGAACAGAGCAAATGCTGAGCTGCAGTGCTCTGTGCCTGTTTCAGGGTCTCTAAAACTTAGAACAGAGCAACCAAAGCTTCAAACCCTGTGTAGCAGTGCTCTGTACCTGTTCCAGGGCTGTAAAAATATAAACAGAGCAGCCCAAGGCTCCAATGCAGTGCTCTGTAGGCATTCCAAACCTGTAAAAACATTGAACAGAGCACTCAAATGTTCAAACCCTGATTTGCAGTGCTCTGTAGCTGTTCCAGGGCTGTAAAAACTTTGAACAGAGCACCCAAGGCTCAAACCCTGAGTTGCAGTGCTCTGTCCTTTTTCCAGGGTCTGTAAAAATAAGGGCAGAGTAACCCAAGGCTCCAATGCTGAGTTGCAGTGCTCTGTGCCTTATCCAGGGTCTGTAAAACTAAGGAGCAGAGCACCCAAAGGCTGAAATGCTGAGTTGCAGTGCTCTGTAGCTGTTCCATGCCTGTAAAAACAAGGAGCAGAGCACCCAAGGCTCAGACCCTGTGTTGCAGTGCTCTGTGGCTGTCCCAAGCCTGTAAAAACATAGAACAGAGCAAGCAAATGTTCAAACGTTGTGTTGCAGTGTTCTGTGGCTGAAAAATAAGGGCAGAGCAATCCAAAGGCTCAAATCCTGAGTTGCAGTGCTCTGTAGGTATTCCAAACCTGTAAAAACACTGAACAGAGCAACCCAAGGCTCCAATGCAGTGCTCTGTAGGTATTCCAAGCCTGTAAAAACATAGAACAGAGCAAGGAAATGCTCAAACCCTGTGTTGCATTGCTCTGTGCCTGTTCCATGGCCTGTAAAAATAAGGGCAGAGCAACCCAAGGCTCAAATGCTGAGTTACAGTGCTCTGTAGGTATTCCAAACCTTTAAAAGCATTGAACAGAGCAACCCAAGGCTCCAAGGCAGTGTTGCAGCACTCTGTGCCTGTTCCAGAGCCTGTAAAAACAAGGAACAGAGGAACCCAAAGGTTCAAATGCTGAGTTGCAGTGCTCTATGCCTGTTCCAGAGCTGTAAAAACAAGGAGCAGAGCAAGCAAAGCCTCAAATGCTGAGTTGCAGTGCTCTGTAGCTGAGAAACAAGGAGCAGATGCTGAGCTGCAGTGCTCTGTGCCTGTTCCAGAGCTGTAAAAACAAGAAGCAGATCACCCAAAGATCCAAACCCTGAGCTGCAGTGCTCTGTGCCTGTTCCAATCCCATAAAAACAGGAGCAGAGCAGGCAGGGAGGTGCTGTCAGGCTGGTGCAGGGACCAGGCTGTCCCAGCAGCCACAGGATGATGCTCTCTGCAGTGTCCCCAGGGCAGGACAAGCTGCTCCCACCTTCCTGCTCACCTGAGCTGAGCTCTCCTCTCCCCTGGGGGAAGAAAAATTGGTATATTGGAGCTGAACAAAGAACAGTCTCCATGTTTCAACCTCTACAGTCACTTTGGATTTTTTTTAAGCTTTGTGGTTTTTAAAATCAACCACCACACATGGAGGGTGGAAGAAACTACACCTATGACAAGCCTCCAGTTTTTATTTCATGCTGCTTGCTTTCTCTCAAAGCAGGCCCCAAAAGAAAAAAAATCAAAATATTTTATTAATAATAATATTTTATTATTAATTATTAATAATAATTTTATTCCAGTTATCTGTTGGAAAGAGCAAGCTGCACCTACCTAACAGCATTAGTGGGAGATAGCCAAGTTTGTAATTAAACTTTTAGATTAGCCATTGATAGATAGAACAGGAGAGATAAAACATTGATAGATAAAACATGGGGAGCTGGAATCAAGTCCTGTAATCACATTTTTGGTATTCAAATAAGACAATTGAAAGATGAAGGGCAGCAGTGCAAAGAGCCTGGGTTGCCAGGGTGTCTGGGGGAGGATTGGCATGAGGAATGCTCACCTGAGCCTTGGGAAATTCAGGTTACACAGAGGTTCTGCTGCATCCTGCAATTATAACACTTCCCACTGCAAGATAAGGCACCAATGAGTGTTTTCTGCTTCTTGCCTCTTTTCCAAAGGTATCCCTTTGCCATGAAAGCTGTGCTTTCACCTGGAAGCTTTTCTTAGCACAGATGAATACTTCCCTGTTCCTTTCCTTTCCTTTCCTTTCCTTTCCTTTCCTTTCCTTTCCTTTCCTTTCCTTTCCTTTCCTTTCCTTTCCTTTCCTTTCCTTTCCTTTCCTTTCCTTTCCTTTCCTTTCCTTTCCTTTCCTTTCCTTTCCTTTCCTTTCCTTTCCTTTCCTTTCCTCTCCTCTCCTCTCCTCTCCTCTCCTCTCCTCTCCTCTCCTCTCCTCTCCTCTCCTCTCCTCTCCTCTCCTCTCCTCTCCTCTCCTCTCCTCTCCTCTCCTCTCCTCTCCTGAAATTTCCTGAAATTTCCTTTCCTTTCCTGAAATTTCCATTCCTTTCCTTTCCTTTCCTGAAATTTCCTTTCCTGAAATTTCCTGAAATTTCCATTCCTTTCCTTTCCTTTCCTGAAATTTCCTTTCCTTTCACTTTTAAATAGCTCTAAGACTGGAGCCCAGCTCTCCCAAAAAAATCTGAGACACCCCCTAGACGAAACCCTGCATCTGCAGGGCCCCAGTGGCTCTCAGTGTTTTTGGGATATTTTTCCAGCAGTCACGTTCTGGCTCACATGATGCTGCTGCCTTCCCACACTGTGAGCCACTGGAGGAGACAGCAGAGCTCTGTAAGAACAAAGCTGCTGAAAACAATATTTAGGGCCTTTTATTGAGGGACTGAGCCTTACAAACAGCACCTGTGTGTAAATCAGGCTTCTGGATCAATGTGGGGTGAGCAGCCCCAGATCTGCCCAGGCAGGAGGATTTGGGGTTCAGTGGGTCAGAGCTGGAGCTGTCCCAGCCCAGAAATCCCCATCCCCTGGTGGGCAGCAGGAAAGGGACTGGGATTGTGAGACCCCCCTGCAGAGCTGCCCCAGCCTGGGCCAGCACAGGGGGGACCTGCAGGTGGGAACCCACAAAATCAGAGGGGTTTGGGAAAGCTGCAAAAGGCAGCTCAGGGACAGCAGAACTGTGAGCAGAGCTCAGCAGCAGCCATGAGATTGGTCAGCAGAAAAATTATTTAAAAAGTAGAAAAGCAAGGACAAATAGAACAATGGTCTGTGTATTAATGCTTGTCTAGAATAACTCTCTAAGCTACAGAAAAGTTTATCTAGTGAGATATTAAGAAGTTTGAAGGTTGATAATGGAGCTCTGTGCATTGTGTTTTCAGGCTCACAAGCAGGGATTGTATTTGAAATAAGCCAGCATTGTTTAACCAAAGGTGCCTGTGCTGATAGGGGCTGGATGGAACTGCTGTCAATACAGAATATTTACTGTACAGATATAAATACTGTCAATGGGCTTTTGCTTTGTGGGATTGGTCAAAAAGTTTATAAAGTGAGTTGTGACATTGAGTTCTGTGTCTGCTGCCTGGATGTGAGCTGGTGGCATCTTCCCACTGTCATACCCATGGAATGAGGCTGATGCTGGAAAATCAAACAGCTCAAGGCACATTCCTAGCAATCCCATCCTGTTTCTGATTTGTACACAGCCCCTGGCCGGTGTCACTGCAGAGAGCCCAGAGGAGGCTCCAGGATGGGCAGAGGATGGAGCAGCTCTGCTGGGAGCAGAGGCTGGCACAGCTGGGATTGTTCACCTGCACAGGAGAAGCTCTGGGGTCACTGAATTGTGGCTTTCCGTTACCTGAAAGGGCTGCAGGAAAGATAGAGATGGATTTGTAGAAAAATTTTCAAATTTGATAGAAGGTTTACATAGTGTGTATTTGTATGTAAACATTGAGAAAAGAAATGTTTGTTTAGAAATATCATAGAATATTGTTGAGAGAGAAATGGAACTAGAAACAAGAGAGACTTTGGACAAGGGCATGGAGTGCCAGGAAATTGGGAATAGCTCCAGACTGACAGAGATTGGGGTTAGATGGGATATTGGACAGGAATTCCTCCCTGTGAGGGTGGGCAGGCCCTGACACAGGTGCCCAGAGCAGCTGTGGCTGCCCCTGGATCCCTGGCAGTGCCCAAGGCCAGGCTGGACAGGGCTGGGAGCACCTGGGACAGTGGGAGCTGTGGAAGCACTGGATCTGTTTTTGGGACCCTCCAAACCCAAACCATCCTGTGATTCCATAATAGAGCAAAGAAAAATCAGGCAAAGTTAGAGGCTGTGGATATTAATCTGCCTTTTAATTTAAAAAAACCCCTACACTTGAACTTGAAAGTGGATAAATGCTGTAATTGTGCATAACCACCACACTCAGAGGAAAAAGGGGTTTTTTTTGGGCTGGAAAGTGCAGTTGTGATTTACAGCTGCACAGAACAGCAGCATCCCTTCAGTGGAAGTTACCAGTGGCTGAGTTCCTTCTTGCCTTTCACATCCACAATTTATTAAACCTGCTCACAATTCCCTTGTTGGAGCACGAGTTTCTACTCCACAGCATCAGAGAAAAATAAAACTGGGGATTAGGCAGGAAACTGAACACCGTGGTGGGATTTTTCTGTATTGGTCAGCAGAGCTTTTAAATTGTAATTGATCCTAAATAAAACCCAGTGCTTTGCAAAATCTGCCCTCTCTGCAGGGCTGGGACTGAGGCAATTCCTGCCTTTGCCATGGGGAATGTGGCCCTTAGCACTGAGGGTTGAGAAGGAAAATAGAGAGGTCAAAAATAGAAATAATGTCTGTTGGAACCCTGGAAATGAGGATTTCAGATTTCTGTGCTGCCAGGCACTGACCCCAGGAGAACACTGCACTGACCTGGGCTGTGGAGAAGCTTCCAGAATGGAATGACAGAACTGGGATTGTGGGTGTGGAGTTTGGATAGAAATGTGTGATATCACAGGCTGGGAAACTCAGAGTTTAGGAGTTTAAAATATAGTAATATATATAAAGGAAGATGGAGGTTTTGGGGTGGAGGCTGCCCCTTCTTCTTCACCTTCTTCTTCTCCTTCTTTTTCACCTCCTTCTCCATGGGTTTGGGTGGTTTTGTGTAATTGGATAAAAAAGTTCAGGTGTTTGGTTATTGGGTTAAAAGTAAAAATAATTGAGGTGTCATTTCTTAATTGGACAGTTTATCCTCAAAAGGCCTTGTAGAGTGAGAGAAATAGGGCTCCATTTTTAGTTTGTTGGAGTGAAGTGCTGCAGAACTCAGGGTTTGTGAGACTGTAACAGAGATAAGAAGTAATCAGCATCTGAGTCCCAACAAGAAATACTGCCTGGTGCATTTAATCCTGACCCTGGCAAAAAAAAAAAAAAAAAAGAAAAAAAAAAGGAAAAAAAAAAGGAAAGAATCCACAAATATCCTTCTTTTGTAGCTGCTGTTTTCCTCTTTATGTGGGTATTTGTGTCACCACAATGTCAGGGCTTTGGCTCTGTCTCCAGACAGCCATCAAGCACAAATATTGTCATTTTCACATTCCCAGCAGCAGTCAATCAGTGTCACAAGTGTCACTGCAACAAATGGCAGGGCCATACCTTGGGGATGCACTGCTCAGGAGTTTAATTCTCCTGAAGAAAGTTCAGCAGATCTCCCTCAGTGAGTGGCCCTGTCACTGCTGCTGTGTGAAAATCCCCTCCACACCCAGTGAGAAACCCACTTATGTAACAATATCTGCTGCAGCTGTAAATTGAGCAGCTGCAAAAAATGGAATAAATGCAACTGTGAAAAATCACCACCTCATCTGTGAGATTGTGCACAGACACAGCCAGAGAATTTAATATTTCTATTTAACAAGCCAGACCTAAACCACCTTCTGCTGCTTTCAGTCCAGTCAGCTTCTGTAACATTTGCAGACCTTGTTTTGAAAGCTGCAGTTATTAATTGGCTTCTCTTTAAAATCTACAATGACAGCTCTCCTATTTCCACAGTTTAGCTCATTTTGTGCATCCCAGCTTTGCTTAAAATGATCTAAGCCATGTTATTAGGCATAATAGCTGGTGGGGGAAAAAACAAATAAACAAACAAACACTAAAATCAGATGAGGACATGAACTTTGGAGAGCAGAAAATTCTCTGGAAAAAATGTAAGTGAAAGCAAAAAGGGAAGAGAAAGGCTCAGGGAAATCTTGTGGAGCTCTTAACAGAAATCAGTCAGGGTATCAGCCAAAATTACATAAGTGCACTGTAATGGGAGATGTCAAACCTCTGACATCTCACCAAGGGCTCTTCAGGAAAATAAAATCCCTCAGAACAAAAAGAAAATCCTCTGCATGGACTAATCTTTTAACAAACAAAAAAAGCTTAGGAATAAGTGGAGAGTTTTCACAAAGAAGTGATATTAATATTGAGATCACCAAGCCCAAGTTTTGGGACTGGTGCTGTTAAACACTTGCAGGGATGTTCTGCAAGAAAGGGTGAAAATTAATGAGTTTAAAAAGGGTTAAAACCACTGAGTTTTCCAGTGTACTAAAACCTAAAGCAAGCTTTAAGGATCTCATTGAGTCATGAGAAAATTAAATGCACAACGCCAAGATGTGCAAAGCAATGCATAGTCAGGAAAAACTGCTTTTCTTACTCAATTACAGCATTAAAATGAGCTGTTGGCTCTCAGAAAATGTATGGAAGATATTCTGATGGCTCTCTAAAATCACAGGATTAACAAGAAAAGACACTGAAAAGGTAAGAAAGTAATAGGAAAAGGATTAAGAAGAAATTGGAGGATTAGAAGGTGTTCTGCTACTTAATAACAGCCTTATAATGAACACCTGGGGGAACTGTGACTTCTGTCCCACCTCAAAAAACACAGATGGATTGGAAATGATAAACAGAAGGGGAAATAAAGCCAGTAGGGAGTGCAGGGATGTTTGTGGTGGGAAGGTTGAGCAGGCAGGGATTCCTCCAGCAGGAGAAGCAATGATGGAGATGGGGATGGGGAATTTGAGGAAGTCCTGTCATGTAAGTGGGAAGCAGTTCTGTCCAAAACCAAAAGGAAATACTTGCTGTGGGAGACAGAGTAGAAGTGCATTTGTTTTTAATTAAATGGCTTAATTGAGGATCTGTCAGTGGCTGTGAAATGCAGCAGTTAAAACCTAAAGCCGGCTTCAAGGATCTCATTGAGAGATGAGAAAATTAAATGTACAAGCACAAAACAATGCACAGAGCATTGCTCAGCTGGCACAGAGGAGGGGACAGAGGCACCAGGGCACAGCTGGAAACACAATGGCCAAAGCCAGGAGGGGGCACAGCCAGGGCAGCACCCAGAGCCAGGGCAGCACCCAGAGCCTGGGCAGCGCTCAGAGCCAGGGCAGAGCTCAGAGCCTGGGCAGTGCCCAGAGCCAGGGCAGAGCTCAGAACCAGGCACAGCCAGGGCAGCACCCAGAGCCAGGCACAGCCAGGGCAGTGCCCAGAACCAGGCACAGCCAGGGCAGCATTCAGAACCAGGCACAGCCTGGGCAGCGCTCAGAGCCAGGCAAAGCCGGGGCAGTGCCCAGAGCCAGGGCAGCGTTCAGAACCAGGCACAGCCAGGGCAGTGCTCAGATCCTGGGCAGCGCACAGAGCCAGGGCAGCGCTCAGAACCAGGCACAGCCAGAGCAGTGTTCAGAGCCAGGGCAACGCCCAGAGCCAGGGCAGTGTTCAGAGCCTGGGCAGCACTCAGAACCAGGCACAGCCTGGGCAGTGCCCACAGCCAGGGCAGCATCCACAGCCAGGGCACCACACAGAGCCAGGGCAGCGCCCAGAGCCTGGGCAGCGCCCAGAGCCAGGCCCAGCCAGGGCAGCGCTCAGAGCCAGGGCAGCGCCCACAGCCAGGGCAGCGCTCACAGCCAGGCCAACACTCACAGCCTGGAACTCTGCCCCTTCCCCCTGGGCATGCAGAGGAAAGTGCTCAGCAGCCCCAGCAGTGCCCACCGTGCCCTGGAGGTGCCCCCAGAGCAGAGGCCAGGCAGGGTTCAGAGAATCAAGTGGGGATTTCTGAAAGCCTTCAGCAGGCACAGCTTGGGCAGCCACGGCCTCCAGAGGCTGCACCCAAGGTGGGCCATGGGCACGAGTTTGTCACAGCATTGTCAGTTTGGGCATTCACAGACCAGGGGTTAATGCTCCAATTCCAGCTGCAGGGAGGGCAGTCATCACCCCCAGTTTGCTCTCCCCAAATCATTTTTATTTATATTTTTTGGGGCCTGAGGCAGTGAGGTGTCCTTGAGTTCCAGGCCCAGAGAGGAATTGTTGTGTCTGAATAAAGTGGAAGAATGGTGGCTGACAGGCTGTGGAATTTAGAATTATCTAGGGGGATACAATATAAGAAAATAAAGGTAGTATAGAAAGTAATCTTATCCCTTAAGGAGTTGCAGCTCAGCCAATTATTAGAGATTGGGAGCAGGCCTGACTTGAACAGGCTGCAGCTGTAACCAGTGAGAAGAGTGTTGTAAAAGAGTGGATTGGGTGGTTGAGGGGAACTGCAGTTGGTTGGCTGCTGTGAGAAGAAGGAAGTCAGTGCTTAGAGGAGCTGCCTACAAGAAACACCAAGAAGGTACAAAACTCTGGCCATATAATGACAATAGAACTCTTCTGTTATAGTGACAATGGATTTATACGCCTGAGTAGTGCAGGATCTGAAAAATAGAAAAGCTGTGACAGATGAGTGATGCCATGGGTGACTCTCACAATTAAAAGGCAAATATCCTGTTTATATGTTAAGAGAAGTTTATAGATTTATAGTTGTGTTTTACCCCTTGTGATGTTCTCAGGGTGCCCTGGGTTTGGGACATTTGGGAGGGTGGGATTGTCACTATGGCAGCACCTGAGCTCCAGTCAGGATTTAGGCAGTGATCCCCACCCCGGGCAGGGAAGGAGGAGTGGATGGACAGAACTTTGGGAGAGCTGAAGGGTTAAAGGCAAAACTTCCATTGAGTGAGTGAGCACCTGGTGGGGAAAATCCTCTGCTCCTGATGCTGAATATTTTCTATATTCACTCTCCTGTTGTGTTTTTGGTGGCATTTAAAAGGTTTGATGGCATTACAAGGTTCAATAAACCTTTTACATTTTTGAAAGTGAGGATCATTTCTCACAGAGCTCAGCCCTAAGGCATCCCCAGAGGGATGGAGCTCTGTCCTGGCCACAGCCATGGCTGGCTCCTCCAGGAGCAGGGACAGCCCAGCTTTGATGGGAACTTGCTCCAGGTGATTCCAGAGAGCCCTTCCAGCCTCTGCTGCTCACTCTGCAAAAACCCAATTCCTTCTGCCTTTGCTTGCTGGCCACTGCAGGCAATTATCAAATTATCTTATAATTTGAGTCACAGGGATGTTGTCACAGTCCCTTTCAGTTGTGAAAAACGCCTCAAATTGAGTTTGGTTTGCAGTCCCCTGTGCCTTTCCCTGGTGAAATGCCCATTTGCAGCAGGCAGGATTTCCTGCTCTGGCCCTTTGGTTGCCATTCTGCTGCATTTGGACAAGATAAAGCTCCTACAAACAGCACAGCACCCAGAGGACAGAGCCTGGCCATTTAGGCTCATTAATTACAATTACAGGCAGCAGAAGTGTTGTAACAGGAACACTCAGGGGTCCTCTCCACTCCCTGGTTCTGTGAGGGAATGACAAACTGCAGTGACATGTAAAGAAACTTCCTTTCAGAATATTAATCAATTTTTTTCCACATAAAAACCTGGAACAATAGCAGAACATTAATTTTGTTTTGTATAGAATAACTAGCCACATGCCAAATTAGCCCTTGAGAGAAAAATTCTGGTTTTTGCTCATCCAAAACACCACCATTACTAGAGAACATAAGAAATCTTTCATTGTTTACCCTCTCTCAGGATAAGGAATAAACTGTGATATTTTTATGTCAAGATTTTCTCATTAAAAGATTCCTATCTCCAACAGTTATGAAATAGATTCTGTTCTCTCAGGCCCTGTGAAGGGAAAGTGGGAGAAGGCTCCAGCTCAAAAACCAGCACAAATTTCATCATTCCTCCTTCTGGAAAACAGTCAGAAAAGTGGGTTGTTTCTCCTTTAATTAGAATGTAAAGGGCAGAATTGAGAAACTGTGGCACATTTATCACTCCATATGCCAGGGTAAAAGAATGCCAAGGAGACTCGAGCACTTTAAAAGCTCAGTGTGTCATATAAGTGTTTAGGCTGAGCTAAACAAATATTTTCATCCTGTTTTAAACCAAACCCCTGTGATCATAAAAGGTGCTTTTCTCCATTTCTTTTCACCATCACTTGCACCAACTACTATGCTTTAAAGTAATTTTAGCCTGATTTTTGTTACCCATACAAAGTCAGTTGTGTCTTAACAATATTCCCTTGATGTTTTCTTTTTTTTTTTTTTTTTTTTGTGTAATTAATGGCCTGCATGACTCAACATTTTCCACTGTTTTTATCAGTCCTGGCAGACTTTTTTTGGTTGTTCTTTCAATATTTTCAAGCCACTGGTCTATTGCAGCAGGGTTAAAATCCTCTTGAAAATCACTTCTACAATTTCAGAGGTGTCTATTTAGACACAGGTGATACAACTTTTTTTTTAGCATAGGAAGGGGCAGTTTAATAGTCTCTGTTTACTGAAGAGCTCTGACTCATCTTGTCCAAGCTGTCAGTGCTGTCAGTGAGGTGGAGGGAGGGAGAAGAAAAACAGAAATAAAACAGAGTGTGCAAGAGAAAACAAATGTGATCGTGTCACCAGAGGCTGCACTCTGTGATACACAGCAGGGAGCTGAATTAAAAGGTAAATCCCCTGAGTTCAGTGTTATGTTTGTCTTGTTCAGAGAGCAAACCCGGGTGCTGACATTCCAGTGTGGGAGCTCAGAATATCGCTCCTGATATCCAGAGTCACCGAGAGAACCCACGGGGGGCTCGGAGGTCCTGGAATGTTGCTAAGAATTCTTGGTGGCTGGATTTTGACCCCGTAGAAGATGTATATGAGGATGTGAGAATGACCACCGTTTAAGTGGTGAAGAGAATATATATTTTTAGAGTAAAATATGTATTTTAGGATCTCTGTACAGGGGGGTTATATCTCTGTACAGGGGGGTTATGAAGACAAGATGGAGGAATGGGAGCATGCCTCATGCTTCTTTCTTCTTCTTCTTGTCTTCCATCTTTGTGGTGATGCTGGCACTTGGGGATTGGTTTAGGGTGAAGGCACACTTATCAATAAGGGTGAAAGATATTGGGAATCATAGGTAAATATGATGTATGTAGTTTTTGTTATAAAAGGACACGACCACCCCGTGGGTGGTCAGAGTGCCCTTGGCTGCCCTGCTGGTCAGACCCCGGCTGGCAGAAAGGAAAATCTCTGTAAGATAAAAATTAATAAACATTCTGAAGAGCGAAGCATTGAAGAGTCCAGACTCGTCCTTTGATCCGCGGGCTGTCCCGAACCATCCTGTGTGTGCCCAAGCAGAGATAACAGCTGGATTGGGCATTCCAGCTGTGCACAGGAAAGCAGCATCACTTCCACAGGGAGCAAAATGCAGCTCCTGCATCTCCTGCAGGCCCTTCTGCCAGCAGCACTTCATGTTTCACCATGTGGCACCCAGAAATCCCAGCTACCTGTACAATGTCACTGGGATATTTGCTGAAAATTCCCTTTGCCTGGATTTTTCTTCTGAGAGGCCTCAGAGGAAAAGAAAAACAATAATTATCTGCATCTTTGATTGGGCTCATGTGGTTGTTTTTAGTTAATGGCCAATCACACTCCAGCTGTCTCAGACTCCCTCAGAGTCACAAGGTTTTATCATTCTTTTTCTATTCCTTGCAAGCCTTCTGATGAAATCCTTTCTTCTATTCTTTTAGTATAGTTTTAATACATCATTTTAATATAATATATATAGGATATTAAAATTATATGTATAATAAAATAATAAAATAAATAATATACATTATAAGAAATAAATAATATAAATTAATAAAATATAAAACTGTATATTTTATATAAAATGTTTCACCATGTTTCACCATGTGGCACCCAGAAATCCCAGCTACCTGTACAATGTCACTGGGATATTTGCTGAAAATCCCCTTTGCCTGGATTTTTCTTCTGAGAGGCCTCAGAGGAAAAGAAAAACAATAATTATCTGCATCTTTGATTGGGCTCATGTGGTTGTTTTTAGTTAATGGCAAATCACAGTCCAGCTGTCTCAGACTCCCTCAGAGTCACAAGGTTTTATCATTCTTTTTCTATTCCTTGCTAGCCTTCTAATGAAATCCTTTCTTCTATTCTTTTACTATAGTTTTAATATATCATTTTAATAAATATATATAGGATATTAAAATTATATGTATAATAGAGAAAATAATAAAATAAAGAAATAATAAAAATTATTAAAATAAAAAAATAATATAAATTAATAAAATATAAACTGGTATATTTTATATTTTATATAAAAATAAAAATAAATTTATAATATATAAAATAATATAAAATATGTAAATATTTTATTTTATATTACTTTTTATTTATTTTATTAAATATTACATAAATATTTAAAATATTTTTAAAAATAAAATATGTAAATAACCCTTATATATATAATATAATAAATAATAAAAATAAATCAGCCTTCTGAAACATGGAGTCAAGATTCTCATCTCTTCCCTTGTCCTGGGACCCCTGTGACCACCACCACATTTGGTGACCCTGAGTGAAGAAAAATTCCACAGTACCACACTCACTGTAGTTTTGCTTGAAGTTTCAATGGAATTTATTTATATCTAGCAATGTATTTATTTATATCTAGCAATTTATTTATTTCTATCTAAATAAATAAATAAATAAATTTATTTCTATCTAGGAATAGATATCTATGATATCTATTTATATAATGAAAATGTAAGTATGTGCTCCATTCTCTTGCCCCAAACACCCTGAAATCCAAATCCATGATTTCCTCTACACCCACATCCCTCACAGAAGTCACCACTTCTGCACAGGAACAGCCACAAACAAATTCTGGCTAATGAATTGATATTAGCAACTCAATTCAATATTAGCAACTCAATTAAATAGGCTCTAATCACTGACTGCTGAGACAGGGATTGCTGGAAGAGGCCAAGAGGGGTTTGTGCTCTCTCTTTCAGAAGTGTGGCTGCTCTCCTGCAAAACCCCACAGGGATTTGTCTCATGAGGTTTCACTGGCACGAGGAATTCTGTGAAATTCCTGCAAATCCCCAGCCCTGCACACAGGGCTGGCTCAGGATTCAGGAGGAATTTGTCCCTGTCAATCACTTGGGCTGTCAGAGGGAAGTGACAACGTCATTTCTGTCCCATCCCATCCAGCCCCTTGCTCAAGGCTGCCAGTGAGCTTTCCTTCCTGTGCTGGGCATGGTGGAGAGAGGGGTGGATGGAATCCATGGATGGAGGGGTGGAATCCATGGATGGATGATGGATGGAGGGATGGAATCCATGGATGGAGGGGTGGAATCCATGGATAGATGATGGATGGAGGGATGGAGTCCATGGATGGATGATGGATGGAGGGATGGAGTCCATGGATGGATGATGGATGGAATCCATGGATGGAGGGATTCATGAGGAGATGGATGGATCCATGGATGGATGATGGATGGAGGGATGGAATCCATGGATGGATGATAGATAGAGGGATGGAATCCATGGATGGATGATGAATGGAGGGATGGGATCCAGGGATGGATGATGGATGGAGGGATGGAATCCATGGATGGAGGGATTCATGAAGAGATGGATGGATCCATGGATGGATGGAGGGGTGGAATCCATGGATGGATGATGGATCCTGAGGAGATGGATGGATCCATGGATGGATGATGGATGGAGGGGTGGAATCCATGGATGGATGGATGGATGAGTGATGGATGGAATCCATGGGTAGAGGGATTCATGAGGGGATGGATGGATCCATGGATGGATGATGGATGGGTGGAGGGATGGATGAGGGATCCATGGATGGAATCCATGGAGGGATGGAATCCATGGATGGATGGATGGGTGGAGAGATGGATGATGAATGGATGGAATCCATGGATGGATGGATGGATAAATCCATGGATGGATGAGGAATCCATGGATGGATGGGTGGAGGGATGGATGAATCCATGAATGGATGAAATCCATGGATGATGGATGGATGAATCCATGGATGGATGGATGATGGGTGGATGGATGACAGATGGAATCCATGGATGGATGAGGGATGGAATCCATGCATTGATAGAAGATTATTTGGATCACAGGACAGATGAGTGCTGAATATACCCTAGGAAGAAAAGCTTCTGGATTTCATTTCAGAGCAATCATTAACCTCTGGAGCCAGGTGAGCAGCCCAGGTTCCAAGTAAAAATCTTCCCAATTTCCAAAGCACTAACTCATTAAATGGGATTTCAATTTAAAAATCCCATCTCATGTTTTTACAGCAGCATGCTAATTTTGAGCCACAAACAAATTATGGCTAATGAATTAATGTTAGCAACTCAATTAAATAATGCTCTAATCGTTAGCTGCTGGGATAGGAATTTCTGGAAAAGGCCATTCAGGCTGTGTTTACTGTATTTACCTAGTACTTTTCAAAAACACTCTACAGGAGTACTTTTCACTCTTACAGATTTAAGAAATGCTGCAGTTTAACACAACACTGTTATTCCTGTGCTGGTCCTGTTCCTGGGACTCCTGAAGTGAGCAGATCCTGTGTTTCTGACCCCAGTTTTACCTCCTGCCTTGATATCATTGTGTTATGGCTCAATCTCTGCCTGCAGCCAAGCTGGTGCAAGCTCTGAATCTGCAGCTTTTATACTCCAAGACCAAAGGATTCTATGAAAATAAATTCTCCAAAAGTGGGTCTTGTCTTCTGCCAGTGCAAGGGAATGACTCTGGGGCTTTCTATGGGAAATACCAGTGTCAGTCAGCCCAAACAGCACATTTTATTTATAGCTTCTACTTCCATTTTGGCCAGGCAGCAATGTCCTTCAGGCTTGGAAAGAGACACCCAGTCCCTCCAGGGCACAGTCAGCCTGTTCTGGAGAGAGCCCCTCTCAAAATGCAGATCTGTTTTCATCGTTCTGGTTGGGGGAAAAGAAATCACTTTGTGGGTTAAGGTGTTGGCAGAACTGCCAAGGAATTCATTCTCAAGGGGTTTTCTTTGCTCCCCACCTAAGTGCCCATAATTTTGTTAAAAGGAGCATGTCAGCTCTGGCTCCCCATTGTGTGGAACCTCCCCAGTGCCTGCCCAAGGGCCCAGCAGTGTGCATGTGAGAATATCCTTATATATCACTTCTAGAAAGACAGAAACACCAGGAATAACTGGCAGAAGGAAGAACTGAGTCAAAAACCACCCAGCTTGTTTGGAACCATTGTTCAACACTTCTCTCAGCTTTCATGCTGCTGCTCACTCTCCCACTGCCTGAGGTGAGAGACAGCCCCAGAGAGGATCCCAAAGCCTGCAGGGATGTAGGAATTTCAGGGAAGAGACTGAGGGAATGCTGCCTTAGCCCTGCACCCTTTGCCAGAACCATCCTTCCCTTCAGCGTGCTGACTAAAGCTCCACTTCCTCTCCAAGGATCTGCAAATGTTCCTTAAAACACTCCAATTAGAGCTGAGCAATAAATAAGTACATCAGTGATCAATGGATGTAGGAAGATCATTTAATCTGCCTGACGTTGCTGTTACCTCACCTCAGCGAGTGGAAGCATAATGAAATTGCCAAAGTGATTTGTTACAAATCCTGCTTTATGAACTGCACTGCCTCCTCCATTCCTTCCCCTTATGCACAGATCCTCTCCTCCCCAGAGTGATTTAGTTGTAGGTACAGAAAAGAAAAACTATAATTATCAGCTGCTGTGGAATGCAACAGGTGCATCTTTGATTGGTCTCATGTGGTTGTTCTTAATTAGTGGCCAATCACAGTCAGCTGGCTCAAGCTCTGGTCAGTCACAAGATTTTGTTATAATTCCTTTCTATTCCTTGCTGGCCTTCTGATGAAGTGCTTTTTTCTATCCTTTTACTATAGTTTTAATATAATATATATAAGATATTAAAATTATATATATAATATATAAAAGAACAAAATAAATTAATAAAATAAATTAATAATACATTAAAATCTATATTTTATAGAAAATATATAAAGTAAATAAAAATAAATTTATCATAAATAAAAACATGTGTAAAAAATTATATATATAATGTAAATGTAAATAGTTATATATATTATATATAAAATAATAAAAATAAGTTGTTTTGAATTCTGAAACATGAAGTCAAGATTCTCATCTCTTCCCTCATCCTGGGACCTCTGTGAACACCACCACATTTGGTGACCCCAAGTGAAGAAAAATTCCACAGTACCACACTCACTGTTGTTTTGCTTGAAATAGCACTTGAACAAGCACTGCAGGACTGCTGGGAAACCCCTGATGTTCAGCCATCAAATCCCAACTGAAGGGTTCCAGATCTTTTTATAAGTCCACATTATGAATGATTCCCACATGTAATGCCAGAATGAAGTAGCAGGCTCTGACAGAGCCCTGCAGAGGAGACTGATTCTGAAATTAAAGATCCAGTATCTTGTTAGACCCACTTAGATCTTCACAGAGCACCCTAAAGACATCAATTCTGTGCTTCCCTCCTCCTTTTGATGAGTCACTGCTTGTGACACGCAGACACTGTGCAGACCTGGTGTCTTTATGAAGATTAAGTAATCTTCTGAAATGCAATTAGAATAAATATGTACCTGTCAGTGTGTAATTGCATTCAGAAGAAACTCAGCTAAGAGCAGGGTGAGGAGCCAGCAGCAGAGGAGCACAGCCTGCATGGGCCCAGCCTGGCTCCCCAGAGCAGCAGGCAGAGATGCACAGCCAGCCCTCCTTCCTGACATCAGCAATAATCCATTTATGCCCAATAAATGCACAAAATGGGAGCCATTAGGGCTGCCTCTAAAAATCCAGGGATATTGTTGCCGGTGGTCAGAGGGGTTTATTAGAAGATGGAAGAGACAGGATCTTGATTCCATGATCAGAAGGCTTCATTTATTATATTGTGATATATATACAGCATTATAACTATGCTACATAATTATAGAAAGGAAAGAGGCTTCTTCTGAAGCTGCTAAGCTAAGAGAGAGATAGCAAGGAAGCCAAAACAAGGCTCTGTGTCTCGGCAGAGACGACAGCAGCTCCACCATGAGTGGTCAGTAGGTCCAAACATCTACAGGGGACCAATCACAGGTGGAACTGTTGCATTCCACAGCAGCAGATAATAATTGTTTACATTGCTGCTGAAACCTTTCAGCTCCAGCAAGGAAAAATCCTAAGAAAGGATTTTTCAAGAAGAATGTCGGTGACAGGATATCTGCTCCATGTGGCTGCTGAATCAGAGGCACCTCAGAGCCTCCAGGGGAGGGTTTGTGCAAATCCACCCAGGGAGAGGAGTTTGAGCAGGAGGAGCTCTGGGAGCAGCCAGAGGAGCTCCTGTCTGCAGCCCATCAGTGAGGGAAGGAACGTGTGTGAGTACAAGAGTTGAGGTTTGGGTGCCACCCACACCTTTACCCTGAGATTTCTCATAAACTGATCTTAAAAATCCAGACTAAGATTTATTTTTGCTGTTTGCTGTCAGAACTCAGTGCATCCCTCTGGGTGTCCAGAGTTGCCAGGACCCCACCAGGGAGCTCAGAGCCCCTGGCACACAGCCCAGAGCACCTGGGGGTTTGATTGTGACCCCTGGAGCAAGTTACCAGCTTTGTATGAGGACCTAAAAGTCACAGAGGTTTGAATGGTGCAATAATAAAATGATCACAGGGTGAAAATGTAGATTTCAGGATTTTTGGTATGGGGGTTTTGGGGACAAGATGGAGGAACTTGGGCGTGTCCAGCCTTTCTTCTTCTTCATCTTCTTCTTCTTCATCTTCTTCTTCATCTTCTTCATCTTCTTCATCTTCTTCTTCTTCATCATCTTCTTCATCTTCTTCTTCTTCATCTTCTTCTTCTTCTTCATCTTCTTCTTCTTCATCTTCTTCTTCATCTTCTTCATCTTCTTCATCTTCTTCTTCATCTTCTTCTTCTTCTTCATCTTCTTCTTCTTCATCTTCTTCATCTTCTTCTTCTTCATCATCTTCTTCATCTTCTTCTTCTTCATCTTCTTCTTCTTCATCATCTTCTTCATCTTCTTCTTCTTCATCTTCTTCATCTTCTTCATCTTCTTCTTCATCTTCTTCTTCTTCTTGTTCTCCATTTTCTGCAGTGATGGTGGCACTTTGGGATTGGTTTAGAGTAGAGGTGCACTGTCTAACACAGGTGACAGGTATTGGGAATTAAGTGTAAATATGTTATGGGTAGTTTGTGGTATAAAAGGACAGCACCACCTCAGGGGCAGTCAGAGTGCCTGTGGCTGCCCTGCTGAGCAGATCTCAGCTGGGCAGAAAAAGAAATTTATAGATAAGAATTAATAAACAACCTCAAGACCGAAAAGTGAAGAGTCCAGACTCGTTCTTCAGTTGCATGGACCAAAGCAGAGACATCCTGAGCAGAGACACCCTGCACAGAGACACCCTGCACAGAGACACCCTGCACATCTCGGGGCTGCAATTATCAACCAGCCACCTGAGAGTTTGCTACCTCTTCTACCTCAGCCAACCAACTCTTATCTTTCACCTAATTCTCCTCAGAAGGCATGGCTGAAAAGCATCACTGTTTAGATACAAAATGAGGCACCACTACTTTCACTGCCACTTCTACTTTGGGATGTGATGACGGCTGTCACTTGGGAAAAAACAAACCAGGAGAGTGCTGCAGGATTGCAAATGCTGCCAAGCTTGCCCCTAGCACAGATTTGACATCCAAGTAAAAGACAATACTTCAGTTCTCTGAATCAATCCCAAGAAGCAATCAAAACTCAGGTTTGTCTGGTATTTTTAACCATACAGAAATAATGGCTGCTAATTACTATGCCCAGCACTCTGTGTGTTTATTTACAGAACTTCCTCAGGAGCTCTGCACTTCACCTTGATTAAACAGTGAAATAACACTTTCAGTTCTTTCCCACACAGAGAAAAATATTCAGTGTCTCCACATGGGTATATTCACTATTGCTGCAGATAATTTGTGCAGAAATGAGGAACCTGAGCTGGGGAGGGCAAAGGGGGAGCAGGGGCAGGCAAACAGCTCCCTCAGGAGCAGCAGAACCCTGAGCAGCCTGATGGAGGAGGAAATTCAGGATTCCCACTCCTGCAGGTCCAGCAGATGCTGCATGCAGGGCCTGAAAGAGGAAGAGCACAGTCACTCACTGGAGATGCAGAGAGGAAACATCTCACCCTGTCTGATTTGTGTTCACCATCCCTGCTCAGGGAAAGTTTTATTGGAGCTGGTGGGGAGCTTGGCAAAAGAAACTCATCAGTCTGTTGTCACAGACATATTTTATGAAATAAAATCCTTTTGTTAGGATCTTTTCTCCCGAGAAGCTGAGAAGCTTCAACTTCTCCATGTTTTGCTGCTTTGGAATGTGATTTGGAGAATTGTTCACCCAGCATGTGAATTGTTTTTATTTGGTGACCAATGACAGCCACCTGTGTTGAGGCTGTGAGCAGTCACAAGATTTTATCATCATTCCATTCCATTCCATTCCATTCCATTCCATTCCATTCCATTCCATTCCATTCCTTGCTAGCCTTCTGATGAAATCCTTTCTTCTATTCTTTTAGTATAATTTTAATATAGCATTTTTTCTTAATATAATATATATCATAAAACAATAAATCAGCCTTCTGAAACATGGAGTCAAGATTCTCATCTCTTCCCATGTCGGGGTTGCCTGCAAATTCAACATTTGGTGAGCCCTGAGTGAGGAATATTGCCACAGCCTGTGACAATTGCTGCAGTGCTAAAAGCATCACTTTAAGTCCTTTTTTGTCCTTCCCTAACCCCAGGTAATTCCCCAACCAACAGTTTCTCTGGCCAGCTCTTTCTTAATGGACATATTTCATCTTCTGTAAATATTCACAATTCAGAAAAAGGTTTTCCAAGCATGGATTTCAGGTACTCAAAATCTTGGCAATAGGAATAGTCACACACAGTTATACAGCTACAAAAAAGACAGTGGGGAAAATTGGGCAGAATGTCAACCATAAAGGCACTAAGTGTAATGGGAAACCACTGAGAGAGGAAACATGCTAATATTTCAGGTTATTTATTCATATCTTCTTACTGCCCTCAGAAATGGTTTTGAAAATATTGGGATCATCCCAATGAAGAACAGGGATATATTGCATTGTATTAAATATATATATATTTCCCCAAGATTTTGTAGAATGAAAGAATGTTTCTGTGAGCAACTTTTAATATATTGTCCATTTGTGGTTCTGCACTTGCAAGTGTCTTTTGTGGGCTCACCACTGATATGTGGTAATCAGAACATTACAAGTGCTAAAGGCTACAGACACTGTTAAATAAAATGAAAGATACTCCTGAGCTTAGCTAAACAAAACTCATTATGTTATATGAACTAACTCATTGTATTATATGAACTAATTCCCTTCAACTGCAATGCCTCAAAACCTTTGGATTGAATCCAAGTTCTTTCCCACACACAAATTCCAGGCATGTTGGAGGCACTTGGAGCTCACAGAGCAATCAAGCTCTTGTTTCACTCAGGAAAAGCAAAGGCAAACAGGATTTCATTTTGCTCATTGTCTTGCAGGAGTTTGTGCCTATTCCTGTTCCCCAAAGATTCTCCAGTATTTACCCAGTATTTCTCCAGTATTTACCCATATTTACCCAGCAAGTATGCAGAGATAAATTGGCAGTTTACCAGGACAGTGCAGTGTGCTGCTCTTCAAGCACAGTTTGACATCCATACCCATCAGTTTGAGTGTCTCCAACTGGGTTCCACATTTACAGGTACAGCTGCATGCTCTTATTCCTTGGGTTTTCCAGAGCTCTGACTGAATTTCTGCAGCATTGCTTTTGTTCCCCACTATTTAGCAGTCCAATATCACCTGCAGATCAAAATTTTTATTCCTGTTTACTCAGGTGTGTGCAGTCTGACATACAGGTGTGCAACTTTTTTAATCCTCATTTGCAAACCTGTACAGGAATGCACAAAATACAATTCCTACACAAAACAGAAGTTCAAGTAATTTGAAATGTTTCAAAAAAACATTCTTTTTCTCTTTTGCCTTATGTCCTCTCCTGTCACTGAACACTTGGAAAAATAATGAAAACATTGCACGATGGAAAATACATTTACTCGAGCATGGGAGACATTTTTAGTGTTTCTACTGTCTGACATATCAAATGAGACAAATTAAACACACACCAAGCAGCAGCAGCAGACAAAAGCACAAGTGACAAACACAGAAAAAGGAGGATGGAAAAAGGATGTGGTTGTTTATTGTATTTGCTGTTTATTGTATTTGCAGGTGACCCCCGTGGTGGGGAGGAATGATGAATCTGACTCCATGCTCTCAGAAGGCTAATTTATTATTATATTATATTTATTATTATATTGTATTGTATTGTATTGTATTATATTATATTATATTATATTATATTATATTATATTATATTATATTATATTATATTATATTATATTATATTATATTATATTATATTATATTAATTATTATATTATATTTTAAAAAACTAAGCTATACTAAAGAATACAGAAAGGATAGTTAATGCTAAAAGATAATGAAAACTCATGACTCTTTACAGAGTCCAACACAGCTTGGCCCTGATTGGCCAAAGAATGAAAATAATTCACAGCAAAATGCAATGGAACAATCACCTGTGGGTGAGCAATCTCCAAACACATTCCACATGAGCACAACACAGGAGAAGCAAATGAGATCAGAATTGTTTTCCTTTTCTCTGAGGCTTCTCAGCTTTCCCAGGAGAAGAATCCTGGGTGAAGGGATTTTATCAGAGAATGTGAATGCCACAGTTGTTGGCTTTCAGAAAAATACCTCAATGGATTTATCAAGTCAACAAATCTGCTCATGCTAAGAGTTTCTCAAGGGTCAGAGCCCTTGTTGAACCCTACACAGGGACACGAGGGTTTGGCCAAACCTTTCAGTGCCATGTGGAAGATAAAGTGTCACTGACACATTTTCTGAAAAATACTTTTACTAGGATTTTCTCCTGAGAAGCTGAGAAGCTTCAGAAAAAAATGTAAACAATAATTATCTGATAGCTGTGGAATGTGGTCTGGAGATGCTTTACCAACAGGTGCATCTTTGATTGGTCTCATGTGCATTGTTTTTATTTAATGACCAATCACAGCCAGCTGTGTGAAGACTGTCAGCAGTCATGGGTTTTTATTATTCATTCCTTTCTGGCCTTCTGATGAAATCCTTTCTCTCTATTTCTTTTAGTATTGTTTTAGTGTAGCATTTTTAATATAATATCATATCATAAAATAATAAATCAGCCTTCTGAAACATGGAGTCAAGATTCTCATCTCTCCCCTCATCCTGGGGACCCTCACAAACACCTCCACAATAAATCACTGCTGACTGCTGGCTCTCTGCACCAGCAGAGGGGGGAGAATGCAGGCTCTAAGAAATGATATTTCATTGCAAGGCAGTTTGGGGTTAATGCCACCTCTAAATAGGGCAGTGACTCCCACTGCCCTTCAAATGTGGCACTGAAAAGCCCTGTGTGCTGTGGGCATGGCTCAGCACCCACTGACCCCAATTACAGCCAGGCTGGCCAAGTTGGTGTCACCCCAGTCAAAGCCATCCAAGCTGGAGCCCACAGTGTGATTGTCCCAGCCTTCATCGTCATCATCATCATTGTTCTGAGATAAGGTAACCCTTATCTGAGCTGTCATCATCATCATCATCATCATCATCATTCTAAGGTAAGGTAACCCTTATCTGAGCTGTCGTCATCATCATCATCGTTCTGAGATAAGGTAACCCTTATCTGAGCTGTCATCATCATCATCATCATCATCATCATCATCATCGTTTTGAGATAAGGCAACCCTTATCTGAACTGTCATCATCATCATCGTCATCATCATCATCATCATCATCATCGTTCTGAGATAAGGTAACCCTTATCTGGGCTGTCACCATCATCATCATCATCATCGTTTTGAGATAAGGCAACCCTTATCTGAACTGTCATCATCATCGTCATCATCATCATCATCATCATTCTGAGATAACGTAACCCTTATCTGAGCTGTTGTCATCATTATCATTATCATCATCATCAACATCATCATTCTGAGATAAGGCAACCCTTATCTGAGCTGTCATCATCATCATCATCGTTCAGAGATAAGGTAACCCTTATCTGGGCTGTTCTCACCAGGTGAGCATCCAAGCCAGCCTCTGAGTCACCCCTGGGCATGCCCAGCTCACCAAGGCATCCAAGTGATTGTTCTCCTGTCAGGCATCATCATCATCATCATCATCATCATCATCATCATCATCATCATCATGGACACCCAAGCATTCTCTAATTTACTAGAACACTTGTCTTATTTGGAAGAATTTACATGCTAGGAATTTAAATTAATATTAGAGATTAATTGTATTTAATAAATTCAAAACTTCCCAACCCAAGTTATTTTCTAGCTTAACCCTGTAATGGATATGTGTTTCTAGTAGTTAAAAAAAATGTGGCCTTTAAATTTGGTTTTGTGTTTAGGCTGGAAAGTTCTAGTGGGGACAGAGAATGTTTTATATCTATATAAGCTGCATACAACACCAGGATGAATAACCAGAAAGTGCTCTAAAAGTATTTTTTCAAACAAATTATTGAGTCTGTTAATAACCTAGCGAGATTAAAGGACAAATGAAAGAACATAAAACAAATTTTATTAGAAAATCTGTCTTTATTGTCACATTCTAAGGAGAAAAAAGAGAAAAAATCAGAACTTCTGGATTAACCAGCAAGGGACAGAAATTTTCCTTCTAACTTGAATACACAATGCTAAAGTTGCACTGCCTTTCTTAAATGTTAGCATGCAAGTTTAAACTAATTATTTTAAGGCAGGCAACACTAATTTTATTCTCAAAGGACTGAATTAGCTCAGTCACAAATTTCATTAAAATACAGATCATTGTGCAGTTAGGGAAAGGTAAAAAGGAGACAGAAGAAAAAACTTCCCTGTAACAAATAGCAACAGATTTCATACTTCTAAATTTAATCCTTATAGATTTCATGCTTCCATTCTCCAAAGTTCTTTATCCTCACCACTCACAAATGGTAAAAAAGCTCAAAATAAAGTCTATTTTAACAATAACATATTTTATTCAGCTACTGTGGGCAGCCATAAATGATGGTCTTTAAAGATGCTATACACAAGCAAATAATTTACCTGTCAGGACCACAGTAAAAGCAGACAAGTACACAATTCAAACAATGAGAAGTTTTCTGAGTGGCTCTTAAAGAGCTGTGCAAGAACTCAGAAAAAAAAAAAAATCCAATGGATTTATATTGAGTTGTGCAGATTGATAAACTGCTTTTTAAAAATAAATAAGAAATTATGTAAGATGTTTGAGTTGTGGAGATTGATAAACTGCTTTTTAAAAATAAATAAGAAATTATGTAAGATGTTTGAGTTGTGGAGATTGATAAACTGCTTTTTAAAAATAAATAAGAAGTTATGTATGATGTATGTCTTTATCAGCAAACTTTGGAGTTTTTATAAGAGCAAGACAGTTACAGATATAAAAGAAACTCTAGATAAATTCAGATTTCTCTTCTGGATTAAGCAAGAAATGCTGGCTGCTGACCTGAAAGGGGAAATTTTGTCATTGCCCCCATCTCCCCACGTTCAGGGTTGCCTGAGGCTGCTGCAGTTTGCTGCTGCTGGGAGCAGCCCCAGCCCCATTCAGAGCAGAATCTGCAGCTCCTGGAGCTGCCCCAGCCTAAACCTGCAGACAACCCCAGCACCTGGGCAGGATCATGGTGAGGAACAATGAGGATGAAGAAATCACAGGATTTTTTCCTTCAATAAGGTCCAGTGCATCTCCATCACTAAATTACAGCTCTCTTTAGTGTTAAACTTCAGCTTTCCCCTCACCCTGAAATTTGGATCCTATTATATATAATATAATAGGACCCAAATTTATATTATATAATAATATATATAATTTAATCATGTGTGTATCAAACTGGAGGTTTTCAACTGCTAGAAACCTTGCCTTTTCTCAGCTTCATACTTTTTTTTTCCTCATTTTAGACATATTGTACTGATGAAATTGTTAATACAGCCTTTCAGCACAAACTATAATTTGGCAGCTGTGAATTGTACTGCAGCATTTATATTTAACTTTGGAAATGTTATTTAGAAAAAAAGATTGTTTTTCATTTATCAGCTATTCGTGTGTTTCCACTTATTTCTATTTGCACTTCTGACTTTGTGCTCTCTCCAGATCAGAGCCCTTCCAATGCTTTTGGCTTTGGCAGGTCCATTCTCCACTGCTGTTGTTCTACAATGTTTTGTAATAAAAAGATTTCTTTAAATTTACCTATCTATGATAAGTGTTACTTTGGACAAGGTTCATTCTCCACTGCTGTTGTTCTACAATGTTCTGTAATAAAAAGATTTCTTTAAATTTGCCTAACTATGATTAGTGTTATTTTGGACAAGGTTCATTCTCCACTGCTGTTGTTCTACAATGTTCTGTAATAAAAAGTTTTCTTGAAATTTACCTATCTATGATTAGTGTTACTTTGGACATGACACAATAAAGATGAATTTTACAGATCTATTCTATTAATTTCTTGCTGTTCTACAATGGTGCCTATGAGAAAATAAAGTTTTTCCTTGAGTGTTTTGTTGTACAGGCCTGGCAGGCAAAGCACTGTTCTCCAGGACAGCTGACCACTCACAGAAACTTTGATTTTTCTTTCAGCAAGAAGGAATTCCTTCTCCCAGCTATAAAATGATGAGCATAAAAAGCAAATGAGCAAATGAAGCATTGGAAGGTTCATTCTCTACTGCTGTTTTTTTACAATGGTGTCCATGAGAAAATAAAGTTTTTCCTTGGGTGTTTTGTTGTACAAGACTGGCAGACAGAGCACTGCTCTCCAGGACAGCTGACCCCCCACAAGAACTTTGATTTGTCTTTCAGCAAGAAGGAATTCCTTCTCCCAGCTATAAAATGATGAGCATAAAAAGCAAATGAGCAAATGAAGCTTTGGCAGGTTCATTCCCTACTACTGTTGTTTTACAATGGTGCCCATGAGAAAATACAGTTTTTCCTTGGGTGTTTTGTTGTACAGGCCTGGCAGACAAAGCACTGCTCTCCAGGACACCTGACCACTCACAAGAACTTTGATTTGTCTTTCAGCAAGAGGGAATTCCTTCTCCCAGCTATAAAATGACGAGTATAAGAATCAAATGAACAAATAAAGCTTTGGCAGGTTCATTCCCTACTGTTGTTTTACAGTGGTGTCCATCAGAAAATACAGTTTTTCCTTGGGTGTTTTGTTGTACAAGACTGGCAGACAAAGCACTGCTCTCCAGGACAGCTGACCACTCACAAAAACTTTGATTTGTCTTTGAACAAGGAAGAATTTCTTTCAGCAAGGAGGAATTTCTTCTCCCAGCTATAAAATGATGAGTATAAGAAGCAAATGAAGCCTTGGCAGGTTCATTCTCCACACAATGGTGCCCACGAGAAAATAAAGTTTTTCCTTGGGTGTTTTGTTGTACAGGCCTGGCAGACAAAGCACTGTTCTCCAGGACAGCTGACCACTCACAAGAACTTTCATTTGTCTTTCAGCAAGGAGGAATTTCCTCCCCCAGCTATAAAATGATGAGTATAGGAAGCAAATGAAACTTTGGTATGTTCATTCCCTACTGCTGTTGTTTTACAATTGTGCCCATGAGAAAATAAAGCTTTTCCTTGGGTGTTTTGTTGGACAAGACTGGCAGACAGAGCACTGTTCTCCAGGACAGCTGACCACTCACAGAAACTTTGATTTGTCTTTGAACAAGGAGGAATTTCCTCTTCCAGCTATAAAATGATGAGTATAAGAAGCAAATGAATTGGCAGGTTCATTCTCCACTGCTGTTATTCTACAATGGTGCCCATGAGAAAATCCTTGGGTGTTTTGGGTGTTTTCCTTGGGTATTTTGTTGTACAGGCCTGGCAGACAAAGCACTGTTCTCCAGACAGCTGACCCCCCACAAGAACTTTAATTTGTCTTTCAGCAAGAAGGAATTTCTTCTCCCAGCTATAAAATCATGAGTATAAGAAGCAAATGAAGAGAGCACCTTGGAATTCAAGGATTCAACGAACAAACAAATAAACCCCATGGTAAGTCTGATTTGTAAAGGGAAAAAAACCCAGACCATGAACAAAAGCAAGCAATAATTTTCTAATTCTGCCCAAGGAGCCTCTTGCCAGCCCCTCAGTGTTTAAACACATGGCTCATGCTGTACCCTCCTGGGCCAGGCACGCTGCCACTGCCACCATCAGCTGCCTGGCAAAGGCAGCAGTGAGGTCAGGCAGGAGCTGCAGTTCCAGAAACTCCTGCCAAAACCAGGCAAAGGCACCTTAGAAAAGGGAATTCTGGTGCCTGACACGAGCTGTGTCCTCCCAAAGCTCATCACGGATGGGCTGGCTCAGAATCCTGAAGCCATCTAATAAATGAGCAATAATTTCTGAAAAATAAAAGAATTAAAAGACACTTACAGGTATAACAAGAAGAATCGCAGAAGTTAATAAATAATCTAAAATACACTGTTAGGAAGAACTTTGATCAGATATATAGGTAAGTAAATAACCCAAAAAATACACTGTTAGGAAGAGCTTTGATCAGATATTTAAGTAAGGAAGAACTTTGATCAGATATCTAGATTAAATAATCTAAAATACACCCACAGGAGAAACTTTGGAATTATAGTATTTGAAGAAGAAACCACTATTTGAAGAAGAAACCAATTTTTGAAGAAGAAAGCAGAAAAAGAAGCCAATAAGTTAAAGTGACCTGCCAAGCCGTTAGAATCGAGCCAAGTAAGACAATAATTTCTGCCAAGCCATGGAAAAATATGCCAGGAATAACAGGAAGATGCCCAAATTAGGAAAAAGCTTAAAGTTTAACTAAGGGGGACGAAGTATTCCCGGAAGACTCCACCTATACACCTGCCTACCTATGAATATGCATATAATGAGTGATGTAATCCATGTTAAAATTGTATAAAAACCTGCTTTTGCTGTTCATAATTCAGAAATCAATTTAAGGATTTCTCCGACGCGCGTCGTAATAAAATACCTCCTGTCTATTTGACTTGAACCGAGTCCTTTAGGCAGTTATTTTCGCCTTTTGGGGCAAAATTCGGCATCAATCCATATTTCTTGTTTTTATCTGGTGGGGTTTTCTGAGGCTTCAGGATCATCTCTGCAGCCTGGAGGCTCCTCCAGACTCTCAGCGTTGCTATAGGAACAGATTCTTTCACTTGTGCTGCTCTTTTAAGTGGTCAAATTGGGTAAATGCAGAAATCATCAGCTGCAAAACTGAACTGATTACTCTTTTCAAGTTCCTTCTGAGTACACCAAATTTTAAGAGAAGTGAATCAGCAAGACATTTGGCAACTGAGAGCAAAATCGGAGCTGAAGGCAACTTTAGTGGGTATCTTTAAAAATATCTTTAAATAAACTATATAACGTATTCTCTTAAATAAAAATTAAATTCTCTTTAATTTCTCTTGAAGCCTGCTTGCTCCTCAGTATTTCATAATTTCTGGACTGTTTGTATAAATCTGGACTGAAAGAACACACATTTCCCACCCCTTCTTACTGCTCAATATATTTGGTCATCCCTGATTTCGTGTTATAATTCAGCAAGGAAAGGAAACTTTAGGAGAAGAAGTATTTTAATTATGAAATCATGCTGTAATAAGGACTGACCACAAGGAAAAAGACCCAAATGACATTTCTGTTGTAGTGAACAAAACAATTTCACATAGTTATCATC
Source organism: Setophaga petechia (assembly GCA_024362935.1). Taxonomy (NCBI): domain Eukaryota; kingdom Metazoa; phylum Chordata; class Aves; order Passeriformes; family Parulidae; genus Setophaga; species Setophaga petechia. The sequence goes on from JANCRA010000149.1 coordinate 378,607, forward strand.
AGTGATATTGTTCATATACAGTAAATAGAGTATTGACACTAAAATTGAGGAGGAGGGGAGGGAGAATTGTGGTCATTAATCCACAGTCAAAAAGTTAAAACAATCTGGAATTCCACAGAAAACTTCATTTGCAAGCAAATCAGCATTTGGGTTTTTGTGATGGCAAAGGTTATAAACAATCTTCTAATGGATAGGATCCATAAAATTGGAATTTAAAGAAAAAAACCAATAAGTAAAGGATGTGTTTCTATAACACAGACATTAATCACCTCGATGAATGCATTGGAATGACTTCATTAGCAGTAATATATCTGGATATATTTATTAGCAGTAATATATCTGGATAATAGTGTGGTACTTTTTTTTTTTCTAGAAGAGCTTTGGACCTCTGAGTATTTTTTCACTGTGTAAGAATTATTTATACATGAAATGGCTTTCTACTGTCATTTAAGAGCCAGATTGCTGAAACCATCCTGAGTGAAGGAATGACAAACCTCAGGAATATTCTGTTTGGGCTTTGTATCTCACCTTTATGGTTAAGAAGAAGAATGCAATAATTCCTTCAGAGCACAGAGCAGGTGGAGAACACCAAAAAAATTGTTTTCATGCACAGAACAGCTCTGACCATTTCTTCTGACTCAACTTTTGCATTAGCAAAGTGTCCAGAGGGGATGAGCCAGCAGATGGTGATGCTGCATCCCAGGGAATGCCAGACTCACCACCCTGCAGGGAGCCCCTGGGTCAGTGCCTCAGCATTTTAACTTTTGTATTTTTAATATATTTGTACTCCTGCAGTTCTTTAGTGTGTAACTCCAAACTCCACACCCAGTGGCAGCTGCAGCTTTCCCATTTTGGGCACACACAGCAATTCCTCTCCAGGCCTGGCAATCAAGGACACCTCACTGCCTCAGGGCCCAGGGATGGGAACAAAAGGGACTTGGGGGAGCAAACTTGGGGTCAATGACTTCATTACCTGGAGCTGGGATTGGCAGATGAACCCCCAATGTGCAAATGGACCAAACTGATAAAAGTATAAAAACCTGTGAGCCATCATCTATTTTGGGTGTAGACACTGGGGGATTTCATAGGCCTAAAATGTACCTGCAGGCCCTTCAATAAACAGAACTGATTTTTATTCCCTTTATTCTGGCTGCCCTCTGGTTTTAGGCAGTCCAATGTGCAAATGGACCAAACTGATAAAAGTATAAAAACCTGTGAGCCATCATCCATTTTGGGTGTAGACCCTGGGGGATTTCATAAGCCTACAATGTACCTGCAGGCCATTCAATAAACAGAACTGCTTTTTATTCCCTTAATTCTGGCTGCCCTCTGGTTTTAGGTAGCCCAAAAAGGCATCAGGGCAGTGCAGGAGGCCCTCAGGACATGTGGAGCAGCTCCAGGTGAACATTGCCAAAATGTGAAGGTAAGATGTGAGAGAGGGAGCCAAGGCTGGGCTTAGCAGAGCTTGGAGAAAAGGCAAAAACATTGAGTGTAACATTCCGAGGGGAAAGGGAAGCTTGTGGTAAACTCTGGAGATGAAGGGTGGGTGATGGAACATTGAGGGAAGAGGGGGGGAAAGAATTAAAGGAAAGTCCTGAAATAAAACATTGGGAACCTGATGTAATGAGAAATACCTCAGGAAAAATCTGTACATGGACAATCTTGGACATTAAATTGAATTAAAGATGGGCATTTGCCTGTGAGTAAATTTGACAGGAATATTCTTTATGTCTATCTGAATCCCTGATCAGTATTTGCTACCTGCAGAATACACCAGACTTGCATTGACTTGATGCTCACTAGACTTGAATTTTTCATGCTCAACTAAAAAATAAATCTGTGCCTGCATTTAAAATTCTGGTTGTGCTGCAGATACTCAAGTTCTTCTGCAACACCTTGACTAATTCACCTTCCCTTCACAATAACACAAGTCCTTTCTTACACATTACTTTATTATTCTTTTCTTACACGTTACTTTATTATTCTTCATCCTACAGCTGTGTTAAGGATGTGACTCACTAAATAATGAGCGGTTTCTCACGTTTTAGCCATTTTCTAGCGGGTTAGATTTTAACTGTGTGTCCACAGGACGGGTCACAGGCAGGGAAGGCTTGCTCTGCACACCCAGGGGCAGTGCAGACACTGGAATTCTCCCTCTCTGCTCCCCAGCAGGTCTCATTACTGCAGGCAGGACGAGCTCTTGGCTCCCTGGGGCTGATGGGCTGAGTCTGCCCAGATCACAGCTCCAGAGAAGCCACACTGGGAGCCAGCAGAAATTTCTACAATCCATTAGGAGTCTTCTCTGAACAAGACCCTAATATACTTCCCTCTCTTTGTCCTCTGGGAAAAAATCTTTTGGTATTTTGCAGTTCTATTTTTCTCCAGGGCTCTCTGTAAGAGGAGAAAAAAAAAATCATTTGCTCATGATTCATTTTTGTCTGAGAAGCTCTGCACATGTCACCGTGTAAAAGAAAGCACTCAGTGCCAAGCTGTGAAGTACCCTGCACTGCCAATGTGCTTTTATTATTTGGTTACTTGAGATGTATAGGTTTTTTCAAATAAAAATTTGAAATCTTCACTTTGAAATCCAACCCTAAGATTGTCAGAAGGATCAGTCTGTTGTTAATAGGGAAGGAAGCAGGGCTGGGGATTTTTAATAATGCCCAGAATGTCAACAGAAACGCTTGACATTGATTCTTGCTCTGGAATGGAGGAGACTTAAAGAACTGAGATCTGAGCCAGCTTAATTGGCTTGGAATCTTTACAGATCTGGCTTAAAGTGGGTGAACCACTCAGTCAATAGAGTATTTTGGGAGGCTGTGCATTTCAGTCTGAAAACATGAGCGGTGACATTTCAATCCTCTTGGAAGACAGCAGAAAAAGAGATCTGAGAATTCAGCCTCCCACATGGCCAGAGAGCAGCACAGAAAGCACCAAGGGATGCTCCACCTTCCCCTGTGCTGCTGCCAAAGAACCACAGAGCTCACCTTCAGAAATGCCCCGTGCTGCCTTGAAATTATTCAGAATTATGGCAATAACCTGCATGTTTTATAGGGATTTTCTTCCTTTGGGTACACACAAACAGCAGGAACTAGGCAGGAACTGGGCAGGTTCCACCTGGCCAGAGTTGGTCACCTGCCATGGGAAATGTGTTCCAACAGGAGCTCCCCTTAATGACCCAGTTTATGTTCTACTCCTTAAATTCAGGCTACCTGTAAAGGGGAGGATATCTTTTCTTTAACTAACACAGAAATCTTTTTCTCCTCAGTAATGTGTAATTAAATCTGCCAGACACACCTATAAAATTGCTAGCTGCCTACTGAAATAAAAACCTTAAAGCATTTCCCCTTGGGCAACTTGAAATAAGTGTGGAGAAAGCAATCTAGCACTGGCCAAATCTCTAAAAACTGCTGTGCAAAACTCAAGAATATCAGAATTTGAATGTGGGCATATATTGGCTATATAATCACTTATATGAAAAAGGAGTTAACAGTAACATCTCATAGTCTGGGCTCAAAGTGTATCCAAGGTTTCCAGCCCAGGTATGCAGGGATAATTAGATCAATGGTGTTAATGAAGGCAGATACTCTTGAATTCTGTGCTGAAGGCTAGCAGAGCTGCACATTTGGGCATATATTGCTATATAATGACTTATAGTGAAGAAGGAGTTAACAGTAATATTCCACAGTCAGTATAACAGTATTATCATAGTCATATTAACGGTAATATCCCATAGTCTGGGCTTCAAATGTTTCTAAGGTTTCCAGCCCAGCTATGCAGGGATAATTAGATGACTGGTGTTAATGAAGGCAGATACCCCTGCATTCTGTGCTGAAGGCTAGCAGAGCTGTACATTTGGGCATATATTGGCTATATAATCACTTATATGAAGAAGGAGTTAACAATAACATCCCATAGCCTGGGCTCCAATTGTATCCAAGGTTTCCAGCCCAGGTATGCAGGGATAATTAGATGACTGGTGTTAATGAGGGCAGATACTCTTGAATTCTGTGCTGAAGGCTAGTAGAGCTGTAAATTTGGGCATATATTGACTATATTATCACTTACATGAAGGAGTTAACAGTAACATGTCATAGTCTGGGCTCAAAATGAATCCAAGGTGTCCAGCCCAGGTATGCAGGGATAATTAGATCACTGGTGTTAATGAAGGCAGATACCCCTGGATTCTTTGGTGATGGGCTAGCAGAGCTGCACATTTGGGCATATATTGGCTATATAATCACTTATACTGAGGAAGAAGTTAACAGTAATATCCCACAGCCTGGGCTCAAAATGAATCCAAGGTTTCCAGCCCAGGTATGCAGGGATAATTAGATGACTGGTGTTAATGAAGGCAGATACTCCTGGATTCTGTGCTGAAGGCCAGCAGAGCTGTAAATTTGGGCATATATTGGCTATATTATCACTTATATGAAGAAGGAGTTAACAGTAACATCCCACAGTTTGGGCTCGACATGCATCCAAGGTTTCCAGCCCAGGTATGCAGGGATAATTAGATCACTGGTGTTAATGAGGGCAGATACCCCTGGATTCTTTGGTGATGGGCTAGCAGAGCTGCACATTTGGGCATATATTGACTATATTATCACTTATATGAAGAAGGAGTTAACAGTAACATCCCACAGTTTGGGCTCGACATGTATCTAATGTTTCCAGCCCAGGTATGCAGGGATAATTAGATGACTGGTGTTAATGAGGGCAGATACCCCTGGATTCTGTGCTGAAGGGCTAGCAGAGCTGTAAATTTGGGCATATATTGGCTATATAATCACTTACATGAAGGAGTTACCAGTAACATCCCACAGTTTGGGCTCGACATGCATCCAAGGTTTCCAGCCCAGGTATGCAGGAATAATTAGATCACTGGTGTTAATGAGGGCAGATACCCCTGGATTCTTTGATGATGGGCTAGCAGAGCTGCACATTTGGGCATATATTGACTATATAATCACTTATACTGAGGAAGAAGTTAACAGTAACATCCCACAGCCTGGGCTCAAAATGAATCCAAGGTTCCCAGCCCAGGTATGCAGGGATAATTAGATGACTGGTGTTAATGAGGGCAGATACCCATGGATTCTGTGCTGAAGGCTAGCAGAGCTGTAAATTTGGGCATATATTAGCTATATAATCACTTATACTGAGGAAGGAGATAGCAGTAATATCCCATAGTCTGGGTTCGAAATGTATCCAAGGTTTCCAGCCCAGGTATGCAGGAATAATTCGATCAATGGTGTTAATGAAGGCAGATACTCTTGAATTCTGTGCTGAAGGGCCAGCAGAGCTGTAAATTTGGGCATATATTGACTACATAATCACTTACATGAAGGAGTTAACAGTAATATCCCATAGTCTGGGCTCAAAATGAATCCAAGGTGTCCAGCCCAGGTATGCAGGGATAATTAGATCACTGGTGTTAATGAGGGCAGATACCCCTGGATTCTGTGTGAAGGGCCAGCAGAGCTGTACATCCTTTCCCAAAGGCTACAGGAGCACCTCAAGCACACATCCAAACCCTGCCAGCCCCAGAGCAGGGTGACCCTTCCAAGAACTGCTGTCACAAACACATTTATCTCTACAAAAGCTGACCTGCATCATCAGCCCAGACTGTTTCCAGCAGGGCACTCAAATACTGCAGTTTTACTTAGAAACACTTGTTATTCTCATTTACTACAAAGATAAACATTCAATCCAGAATTCATCCGGATTTTCACTGTGTTTTAAGAGGCTGCTAATTAGAACCTAAGGAAAGGACTAAAAATAGCCAGAGATGCAGCTGACATCTCCCTGATTCAACGTGGGAACCTTCTGTGCTAGCTGAGAGCAGTGACTAACACAACTGCTCCAGAGTGTGCTCTGCCATCAGCACTGGCACTCACTGTTGCCTAAATAAGATGGATAACTTAGGTGAGAAGAGTTTTTTCCCCCTGCTTTAATTATTAAGCTATTCAGGAATTCAGTGAACAGAGCAAACGGCTAAAATTTAATATATTCTGAATGAAGGAGATTCAAGTTGCTGGGAAAAACAGCTCCTGATCTGTATTCTAAGTCCATCAAATGTAAATGATATTTTAAGCAAAAGGTTTTCAGTATTTCCCAGAGTTCTGGTAAAAGTCTGTGGTTTTGCTCTGATGAAACAGCAAATGAAAGGAGCAATAGTGCAAGGAGCAAACAAAGAAATAAACAAAGAAATAATGTCATTAACACTCCCACGTCACAAACTGTGGAACTTTTTGTTCTGTGTATCATAAAACCCTTCAAGATCATTGTGGTTTCAGATTAAACTGAAATATTATCTCAAAGTTTCTAAGGTTTTAGATTGATTAGAATGGGATGACACCACTTTGCCAATTTTTACTGACACACCAAAGAAGGGAATCAGAAGAACATCCCAAATTACTGACCAAAATTCAGGCACTCAAATATATAGTTAAAATAAAGAGATACATTAGAAAAAGAATTAATTACAAGTTACTGGGCAAAATTAATTAAAGCAAAGTCTCACTCCAGCAGAAGAAAAGTGTCTAATATTCTTGAAAAAAAAATTCCTTCTAAATATATTATTAAATATATTTATTTAGCTAATCTAATTTATTAAATCTAATCATCTAATTTATTAAATATTATTTGTTAAATCTAATAAGAGTAGTTCTAAAAGCAGACCAAACAGGAACAGGTAATGTAAACTATTTTTAGCACATGAGTCTAAGTAACACAGTCTATATTTGTCTATTTAACAGCCTTGTATTTAAGTAAATATGATTTATGTTATGGAAAATGTCAGAAAGAGCATTTTATGTGCATCTAAACAGACCAAGGTGATTTACATCTTCACCTTTCACAGCTGTCAAAATTCCAGATTCTCTGGTGACAAGCAGAGTTTCCTACTAACCCTAAACATGAGGGCAATAGGGCATCACACAAGTGGACTCAAATTCAAGTTATCCAATTCAAAAGTTGGCTTGAAGTGCAGAAAAAGTTTAAAACCACTTCAAGCTCATTTAATAATCTTTGATTCTCGTTTGAAATTAATTGTTTAACTGCAGCTTGCTTTTTTTTTTTTAAATTCTGGATGCATTAGGTACTTCTCAGCCTTTGGAACACGGAATTTTTGCAAAATAAATAAAAATTTAGGAACTTGAAATATGCAAAACTTCTCTGAAATTCACCTTTATGTGGCTCCATCTCTGCAGCAGCTCAGTGCAGTTTGCATGCATTATGAGCCCTTCAATTCAGAGGAAATCTAACAATCAGAAATTATATTTTCTCTGGTTTGGAATCAAAAAAGAATGGATTTTGTGTTGTTTTCTCCATGGCTGCACACTTGCATGCACCTGGAGGAAAGTGGGCAGTGATTTTCCTCCCCAGTCACACACAAGGAGTATCAGGCCAAATTTCAGATCTTTGTATTTCTCTCCCAAGAAATTCTTGCATCCTCCTGCTCCTCTCCTACCTTGTCTGAGAGAATTCTAAATCTGTGCAACAAAACTCCTTTTACTGTTTCCTTGGGGAAGTTGGTAGGCCTGTAATAAATCATTTATCCTGAAATGCATTCATCTCTCTTCCTTTTTTAATTCCAGTTCAGCAATGCTAAATCCCCCAGCCACCTACCTGAATTAAAATTGTATCTCTCCAAACCATTTGATCCTGTTTCCACCATGAAACACTTGAGAGGTTTTGTGAAACATCCTGATTTTAAATTATTGTGCCAGATAATTTAATGCTTCCATCTAGAGCACCTCAAAGATTTGGGATCAATTCTGAAAGTGAAGATTCTTAGGGAATTCTTCTTTTTCCTGTAATAAAAAGGTTTCTCCAGATTTACCTACCTATGATTACTTTGGACATGACACAATTAAGATTAATTTTACAGATCTATACTATTAATTTCTTGCTTCAGCGCCAAAAGTGTTACTTTGGACATGACACAATTAAGATTAATTTTACAGATCTATATCATTTATTTCTTGCTTCAGCACCTATGTACAAGAATGCTTTCAGCAGCTTATCACAAATTCTTTAAAGAAACTCAGCAGCAATGTCCTATTTTGTTTTGGAATCCAAAGGAGACATGAAATCCAGAGAATATTTTACAAAAACATATGTACAAACAGAAAGAGACAGCAGAATGATTTTGAGAATCTCAGAGTATTAACAAGGCTGAGAACATCTCAAAACTTCCCCTCTGGCAACAACAAACCTTACACAGCTCTAAAAGCCAAACTGCTTTATTGGCCACACTGGGGTGTTCATGGTCTGCATGCAGAAACTATTGTTTCTATCCTAAATATGTTCAAAAGGCAGATAAATTCCAGTGATTAATACAAGTGTGAGACTTTTAGAAACATAGCAACAGTCTGAGTGAATTTTGCTAACTGATAGAGGGATTTTTCCAGCACTGAAGTGTCACCTGCTTGCAGCTAATTAAGCTGGGCTGATGGGGTGAGCAGAGCCAGGCCCCTCAGAGGGCTTGAGCTGCATTGCACAGCAGCACTTACACACTACATCTTTTTCTGGGGCAAATATTATTTTTTATCTCCCTTGCATTTATGAAATCTTCAAGGGGCCGTGTTCAGCAAACATCTCCAAAGCTCAGTGCACTCACAATTGCAGAAATGCAGAAGAGAACTTGTTGAATTTTAACATCTGTTGAAAATGTTGCTCTTTCCTTTTGTGCAGAGGTTCAAAAGTGTTGCAGAAATCCCAATGATGAGGAATTATTTGGCCACAGCTTTGCAGGCTGCCTTGTTTGTGTGTCTTACAGGATATCTTTGTGAGTGACTAATTATATTCATTCTCTATTGTGCTTTTTATGAGTCTAATTAACTATGAAATTAATGTAATTTGTTACACTTAGAGTCAGGTAGCTCCACCACCCCAAGCAAAAGTTAAATTATATTCTTACAGAAGTTTAACAAAATTTAAATTATATTCTTCTTAGGTATTAGCTATGGATCACTTAAGATATCATGTTACACACACAGACAAGGCAGCCTGCAAAGCTGTGGCAAAATAAGCTCATCACTGGGATTTTTGCAACAGTTTTGAACCTCTAAATGAAAGAGAAACCTTTTCAACAGATATTAAAATTCAATAATTCTCTTTTGCATTTATGCAATTATAAGTGCACTGAAATTTGGAGATGTTTGCCTAACACAGCATCTTGGAGATTTCCTAACTGCAAAGGAGACCAAAAGAAAAAGATTCACCACAAAAACGATTTAGTGTCTAACTGTTGCTCTGCAATGCAGTTCAAATCCTCTGAGGTTCTCCAAAATAGGGAAAATAAAGCCTTATGCAATTAAATGCAGAAAAGGGAAGTAAATAAAAGCACAGCTCAGGTGAGGTGCACATGTGGACTGCAGGCATTGCAGACAGAACTACACAGGCACTTCAAGGAGCCTGAAAAGAATAAAAAATGAAACATAAACCTACAGAACTGATTAGCTAAGTGAAAGCAGCCTTTTAAATATTTTTAATTTCCATTACAGATAACAAAGTTCATGTGAAATGCAGATAAGCATGGTCATTTCTAAGTGATTTCAAAATGTCAAAAGATGCATATTCTCATTTTTCATGATCATCATGCATCATTGCCATGACATTATAAACTGCATTCAGTATTAAAAGCTCCAATTTTCACAGAATACGAATTCCATTGATGGCATCTCCCACTGTAACAATTTCAAATAAATCAGCTGAAGTAGTGGAAGAGCAGCTAGGATTTTAGTGATAGTATAATATCAGTGAATATTTTCATGAATGAGGGACTAAAATGACAATTTTTCCTATCATTTATGGAATGAGTCTGTTTGTACCAACACAGAGCCTCTGGTTGGACTAGAACCTGGAAAGAATAAAGAATATAAATTAACACATTTTGGAGGACGAAAACTTACTCCTAATTAAGACCAACCTCTTTATGAAAATGCAAGGTTTTTTAAATGACATTTGGAAGAAATGGTTACCAAGTGAGTACCAGCCCCTTTCCAGATCAACACCTTCCCTCCTCTTTATCTCTTTATCTCATTTTGCAGCCCTGCCACCTTCTCCTGCTCCCTGTCCTGCCTGAAGGGCCTTGCCCAGCCTGGGCAGGTAGAGGCAGGCAGCAGAGCCACCCCCTTGTTTGGTAGCAGAACTGCAGAAATGATTGGAGGAGATAAACTCTTTGTGCTTTTGCACAGCCCACACAAGCATTAGCTTAAAATATCACTGTAATGTATTTTTCAGTGTCACTTGCTGTTTATTCTGCTTAATGATCCTTCTCATTCTTTCTCGTGTGTGCACAGAATTTCAATTCTGCTTTGGTAACTCATCATGCTGAGAATATGCAGTTGGGTGGCTACAATTATTAGGCTAATAAATAATGTCCTGTATTGAAGCTCTATAACTGCTTTCCTTAGGATTTAAATATATTAGCATATTAATAATAACACAGGCAGTTAAATCCACTTTAATTCAGACACTTGAATTCAAGCTGGTGTCCAAAAAAGTTCCTCCAGCACACAAATTGTACAAGCTAGCTATAAGATCTCACTTTGATGAATTAGCACGCAATCAAATGTGGCTACGCTGTAATTAACAGCTGATCAATTAAAATACACTGCAATAGCACTGCAGAATCCATGGGGATCATTCAGCAACTCAAACCATCCCACCCCCAGCCTCACACCCTTGACATGACTCCTCACCATCTACACATATTGCAGGAATAAACAAACATCCTGGTTAAACTCCCAATTACAATTAGAAATAGTCACAAAATGGAAATTAAAAATAAAGGGTGGTCAGGAAGCATCCTATCACAGTCAGTGCCCTTGAAAGCATTGCTGTGGCAGTAAGGTAGAAAAATCATAAATAAAGGTTTCACAAAATCAAGCCTGCTGTCCTGGAATCACTGGCTGGCCTTGTCAAGCCAGCATTTTGCAATGTGAAAGTAATTCTGGTGGGAGCAGTTTGTTAACATAACAATCTATTCCTGGGTGGAAAACACCTTACATCTGTATAAACTGGTTTTACACCATCAGATAGAAAAATGAAAACTATCACACACAACTGTCCCTGCATGTGCACACCAAGGGTTTGAGTAACCAATGCAGAATAAGGACTTGTTAATAGCCAATAAAGTAATTGGCAAAAAACAAGGTCTTAAAACTGCATAAAAAGGAGTTAGGTGAATAAAAAATGGCCTTCTCCACCATGAAGGAAATGAAGTTTGTGTGATTTATTCAGTGCCATCACTGAAATGATTTCTTTCTGGTGTCACCTCCAGCTGCTGTCATCGCTGGCCTCACAGAGCCACTGAGGAGCCACCACCTGGGGTGGCTCTGGGTTAATGCTGCTGGGAATGCAGCTGGGGCTCTGTCACCCTGCCAGAGCCAGGGCTGTGAATAATTCAGGAGTACAGAGCTAAAATAGGAAGTATTGAACTGGGGATAACCTACAGCTTCTATTTGTTCCATCTGATAAGGGAACACCCTCATTTGCTGCTGTTTGATGTCTCCACAGAAAAGGAAAAAAAACATTAAATATGCTTTTTTTCCTTATCTCTTCTCCAAAATAAGCTGTAACTTCCCTAAAAGCTGGGAGGTGGGATACTGGTTTAAAGCATTCAGGAAGAAGAATGAGTGCTATTGATCACTTCTGCAAAACAGGGGCTCCCAGTTCTGGGGGATTTCAGCTGCTCCCATAGAGACAGGTCATTTTCCTGAGCTCAGAAGTTGCTGGGGACAAAATAAATCTCCCTGGTCCAGGATGGAGCAGCCTGCAGTGTTACCACCTGCAAGGACACAGCACGATTTTCATCTCCCAGTGCTTCACTGCATCCCACAGAAGGATATGTTGCTGTGTAAAAATATGTTCTCTCACACATTGCCAGTCTGTCACAGAAATCCCTTCCTGACTAGAACAAGGAAGAAGACAGGACCAAGGCAAGAAGAAAATACACAAATTTCAGTATTTACCAACTTTTAAGCTCATTTTTATTTCAATTACTTTGACAGCTATTCTAGAAAGAACCCATTTGTAGATTGATACTAACTGCTCCTGCTAATAAACTCTGGGTAAGAGCAGGATGAGCTTGTGTGTGGTGATGGCTGAGCTGCTTTCAGCAACAGGTCTGGAAGAGACACCTGGAAACAGCCAGCTACTTCTGTGTCCCTGCTGAAAGACACACCTGGAAATAGCCAGCTACTTCTGTGTCCCTGCTGAAAGATACACCTGGAAATAGCCAGCTACTTCTGTGTCCCTGCTGAGAGACACACCTGGAAATAGCCAGCTACTCCTCTGTCCTTGCTGGGAAACACACCTGGAAATAGCCAGCTACTTCTGTGTCCTTGCTGGGAAACACACCTGGATATAGCAGCTACTTCCCTGTCCTTGCTGAGAGACACTGGAAATAGCCAGCTACTCCTCTGTCCTTGCTGGAACAGGAACCTGGAAATTCCCAGCTACTTCCCTGTCCTTGCTGTGAGAGACACCTGGAAACAGCCAGCTACTTCTGTGTCCCTGCTGGGAAACACACCTGGAAATTCCCAGCTACTTCCCTCTCCTTGCTGGAACAGACACTGGAAATTCCCAGTTACTTCTGTGTCCCTGCTAGAACAGACACTGGAAATAGCCAGCTACTTCCCTGTCCTTGGTGGGAGACACACCTGGAAATAGCCAGCTACTTCTGTGTCCTTGCTGGAACAGACACTGGAAATAGCCAGCTACTTTCCTGTCCTTGCTGGAACAGACACTGGAAATAGCCAGCTACTTCTGTGCCCTTGCTGAGAGACACACCTGGAAATTCCCAGCTACTTCCCTGTCCTTGCTAGGAGAGACACCTGGAAATTCCCAGCTACTTCTGTGTCCTTGCTGGAACAGACACTGGAAATTCCCAGCTACTTCCCAGTCCTTGCTGGAACAGGAACCTGGAAATAGCCAGCTACGTCTGTGTCCTTGCTGGAACAGACACTGGAAATTCCCAGCTACTTCCCTGTCCTTGCTGGAACAGACACTGGAAATTCCCAGCTACTCCTCTGTCCTTTCTGGAAAACAACCCCTTGGACACTGATGAACCACAGGGTCACAAATAAGTTTGTGGGGGTGAGGGGGAGAGCTGTGCTACCAGAATGTAACACACAGTACAAATCCTCTAACACTCCCAAATGGCTGCACACCACAAGCTCTTCAAAGCTGAGGAAAAGGGTTGTGTGCCACCCCTCCCCGCTGGGGTTTGTTTAAAATGAGTATTTTCCAATCCAGAGGAGGATCTCCAGGAGGTAATTCAGATCTGGTAGAGAAGCAGAGGACACCTGGTGGTGTTTAGTTGTTAGCATATAAAAACAGCAATCTGAGTCAGATGTGTGTGCAGCTGCGCCAGTGACAATTACCAGAACCCATGCTTTAAATAAATAAAAGATGGAGTGATGGAGAATTTCAAATAGTGCAATCACAGAAATTTCAAACAAACAACACGAGTTGCTGATTCCAGATGCTGCCACTACTTCATGAAAATGAATTTTTTAACGGTTACAGGCAAGAAACAACTCTACACTCACAGGAGTCTGCCACCTCCACCAAGCAGACTCATGCTGTGGGAAAGTAGGACAGACTCCCCACTGCTGCAAAACCCAAGGGCACAAAGTTGTCAGTTTTGTTGGAGGAAGATCCACGGAGGGAAGAGCAGAGGAAGAAGTGATTGAGCAGACTGTGGGGCAGCAAAGCCAGCATCAGGGAGGTACCCAGCACCTCCCAAACCTCAGCACTGCCCAGCTGCACAGACAGCCACACTGCAGGGTCGCAGACACCCTTTTGTGAAAAATCCTTTCTTGGGATTTTCCCTGCTAGAGCTGAGAAGTTTCAGCAGCAAATGTAAACAATTATTATCTGCTGCTGTGGAATGCAACAGGTCCACCTGTCATTGGTCCCCTGTGGATGTTTGGATCTACTGACCACTCACGGTGGAGCTGCTCTTGCTCTCTGCAGAGACACAGACCTTTGTTATTATTCTTTCTATTCTATTCTTAGCTTAGCCAGCTTCAGAAGAAGCTCCTTCCTTTTCTATCTCTATGTAGAATAGTTATAATGTTATACATATATCATAATATAATAAATCAAGCCTTCTGATCATGGAATCAAAATCCTGTCGCCTCCATCCTCTAAAAACCCCTGTGACCACCGTCAACACAGCAGAGCTGAGCCCAGCTCCAGACTGCCACCAGCTCATGGACTGACAGACTGTGAGTACCCACATTCCCATACCAAGGGAGTGAAACTATTCTTTTAATTGAAAATGCTGTTATTAAGATAACTCTGTGCAGACCCAAACTGGAATTTTCTATAGTGCAATAGATACAGTGAGCTGCAAATGTCTCTTTTTAGAGATATTCAGACACTGAACAGAGTCAACTTCTGTGAGACTCCTTCCCTCTAAGGAGCTGGAGAGCACAGGGGTTGGCAAGGCAGAAAAAAAACCAAAAACTACACATGCATTGATGTGGGGGCTATTCAAAGTGTGCATTTTATTGCCAAAAAATGAGATAAAGGCTCAAGGTCTCACTCCTGTCATACTCTCTGTAGTAAGTATTAGAACTTGCTTGGCTGGAAGGGAGTGAATAAAAGCAAGAGACTGTGCAATATGCAGAATGCTGCTCCCCTCCTTACACAACTTTAATGCATGGACTCAATCACAGCCAAGATTTTAGGTGCGAAAATTCTGTTAAAAAAACCCCAAACAAGTACTTTTCTCTTTTGAACCAGCACTGTCAACAGAAGAAGAGATCTCATCTCTCCTGCTTATACCAACACAAACATGTGTGGTGAAGCACACAGTGACCTGGTTAAAACTAGACTGGTTTAACAAGCCCCAAGCACCCCAAACAGTTGGTTTGATCCCACATCAATTCCCCAATCTGTTCTGCTCTGCAGCCACGCAAACACCTACACTGATAGAGGCAGGCAGAGAAAACTGCTCCCTTCATCAGCAGTGCTGGCTGAGCCTGAAAATCAGACTGAAGACCTTCTGGTGTTTGTAGGCTTTCTTACCAAAGTTAGCACAGCAAAACTTCCACTGAAAAACAGATTAGAGGCCAAGTTCAGAATCAGTATGAGACGTAACAGAGCTTTACATAAACTTTCAGATGAGCTCTGAGCTTCATCCCAGATGACAATTCATCTCGACACTGCCTGTGCTGCTGGAAACAAAATCAATTTAAAAGTCAGCAGTAGATGCAAGAAACAAACTTTAGACTTAGCTTAAAATACATAAAAGTCAGCTAAGGAAGAATGGCAAAGAACAAGTAGAAAAACAGAGCCTTTAAGTTTTTTGAACAAAGTCCACCTTAGAAGCCTCAAGGAGAGAATTTGAGCTGGCAAGGTAAGGGTGGGGATGGACTATTCTGCAATATTTGAGCAACTTCTTCCCTTTATAGATAGAAAATCTATATTAGATTTTCTCTAATATGCAAATATCCAAGGAAAAATGCCCCAGGTATCATACCCACTCAAAAGTTTGCTTTGTTACCTTAATTCTTAATGTCAGCCAAGAGTATCACTTCCTTCTGAAAGGTTACCTGCCTGTTAATTTTCAAAGAAGCTTCCCCTTTTTTATTATTTATTAGAATGAGTGTATTCTAGTTCCATACTATCCATAACAATATATATAAAGGCCTTCAGCTTCTATTTTGATTTAATAAAATTAGACTTCTTTATAGCAGCAAAGGTGAATAGAATTTAGAAAACAAACTTGACCAGTAAGTCTGTATAAATATTTGAAAGTTTTTGAATGAAGTTTTCTGAATAACCAGCCAAGCAATACCAGTTACAAAATGTTTCTGTAGAGTTAGATCATTCTCTAAAAAGCAATGCAAAATCTTTGGCTAACCTAAGAAACAGGAAAAAACTTAAAATGTAAGCTCAACAAGTCTGCTGGTTTTTATATTGTGTGCCATGAAGTATTTAAATAATAATTATTAATTATAGGTAATATATATTGATGTAGCATTTAATATCAATGTGTTATTAATATCTTTAATAACTAAAATACTTTTACTAAAGAAAGAACAAGGTCCATGATCTGACTTATGAGCAGTTAAATCAGTTCAGAGACATTGCTGGGCACTGAATCACAATCCTGGGGGAAAACAAAAGTCTCCAAACCCCAGCCATAATTGCACCTTTGGGACCTTATTATTCAGAATAATAAAAATTCATTAGCTGTAATGTGGTTATTTCTAATATAAACACATTCCTCCTAGCATGCTATGGTTTCTCCTCTGAAAGTGAATATTCAGAAGGGTCTCTCTGGCTGCACCATTTGATGTAGAAAATCTCAGAAAAGTAGAGCTGTGGTGCAGATTTATGGTGGAACCTGCCTCACATCATTAAAGTTTTACATTGTTTGACAATATAAGATTGTTCTCTTGCTTCAGGTGCTCTCTCCCAAAATTCCCACTGCACCATTTGTCATATGTTTATCTGTCTTTGGAATAATAATTGTACAGATGGTGACGTAGCTGTGTATATCAAACTTTCTTGGGTGTAAAAAAGTTACAGAACGTTTCGTATTTATTTTCATCAGATACTATGAGCCCAGTGATGTCTAAAGATCTTACTGTGTTTGGAATTTAGTGAGAGCATAAATTTATCTCCGACTGCCAGCCTTCCCTCAGACCTCAGGTAGGGAATTTTGAAAACCATAAACCACAGGAAGATAAAATGTGAATTTTAGGCAGCAGATGCAGGAAAGTGTAAAATCATGAGGGAACAAGGCACGCTTCAATTTCATGAGGCCCATTTATACATTTAGCGCTCACACAGAGCCCAGACAGGTTTATTGTGTAGGACTTGAACGTTCAAACCAAGGCAGGCTCAGCACGAGGAGAGCGTGAGACAGCCCTGAGCACAGCCACGATGATTAAACGCTGTGGGTTTGTGTTTGTGTTCCCCGGGGGATGTGTGAAGAACTGGAACGCCGGCAACAAGTCCTGAGGAAAGCCTCGGAACAGAATAAAATGGGAATGTAAAAAAAAAAATTAAAAAGAAAGAGGAGGAAAAACAATCGAAGAAGGGGTGCAGAATTGTGATGACATAAAAAAATTAAGATGAAGCAGCGGCGAGGGGAGGAAGACTAAATGTTAGGCCCACATGCTGAGCATCACCTCACCGTGCTTGGTTTGGTGGGACAGAACAGCTCAGGGGGACCCTGAGGGGACAGTGAGGGGACATTCAGGGAAGCCTGAAGGGGCCATGAAAGGACAGTGAGGGGACCTTCAAAGAAGCATGAAGCGACAGTGAGGGGACAGTGAAGGGACACTGGGGGTACCCTGTGGGGAGCACTGAGGGGACCATGAGGGGACAGTGAGGAGACATTCAGGGAATCCTGAAGGGACTGTGAGGGGACAGTGAGGGGATTTCAGGGAATCCTGAAGGGATCGTGAGGGGACAGTGAGGGGACAGTGAGAGGACCTTCAGAGAAGCATGAAGGAACCATGAAGGGGACAGTGAGGGGACCCTGACGGGATGCTGGGGGTACCCTGTGAGGAACACTGTGAGGACCCTCAGGGAAGCCTGAAGGGACCATGAGTGGACAGTGAGAGGACACTGAGGGTACCCTGTGGGGAGCACTGAGGGGACCATGAGGGAAGCCTGAAGGGACCCTGAGGCCAGCGCTGAGGGGAGCCAAAATGGAGCACAGGGGACCGTGAGTGGAGCACTGTTGCTGTGGTTCACAGGGGTTTGTAGATGGATGGAAGAGACAGGATCTTGATTTTATGATCAGAAGGCTAGATTTATTATATTAGGATATATATACAGCATTATAACTATGCTACATAAAGATAGAAAGGCAAGAGCTTCTTCTGAAGCTGCTAAGCTAAGAGAGAGATAGAAAGGAAGTCAAAACAAGGCTCTGTGTCTCCGCAGAGACGACAGCAGGTCCACCGTGAGTGGTCAGTAGGTCCAAACATCTACAGGGGACCAATGACAGGTGGACCTGTTGCATTCCACAGCAGCAGATAATAATTGTTTACATTTGCTGCTGAAACCTTTCAGCTCTAGCAAGGAAAAATCCTAAGAAAGGATTTTTCAAGAAGAATGTCGGTGACAGAGCACTGAGGAGATGCTGACAGGAGCAGTGAGGGGGCAATGAGGGGACACTGAGTGGAGCACAGAGGGTACCATGAATGGAGCACAGAGGGGGCAATGAGTGGAGCACCGCGGATATGCTGAGTGGAACATCGAGGAGACGCTGAGCACCGAGGGGATACTGGGCACCGAGGGGACGTTGAGCGCCGAGGGGATACTGGGCACCGAGGGACGCTGAGCGCCGAGGGGATACTGGGCACCGAGGAGACGCGGAGCGGGTTCCTGTCAGCGCCCGCCCAGCCCGCCATGCCCAGGCCGGCCTGCAGGGGGCGCGGCGCAGCGCACCTCCCCGCCGCGGCCTCTCCTGCCGCCGCCGGTGGGCGGGAGCGCCGGGCCAGGCCAGGCCGGGCGGGCCCGGGGCCGGGGCCATGGCGCTGCCCGTGCTGTCCAGCTCGGCCGTGAAGTTCCGCCGGGTCCTGGCGCACTTCCCGCAGGAGCTCAGCCTGGCCTTCGCCTACGGCTCCGGGGTGTTCCGGCAGGCGGGGGCCTCGGCCGAGCACGGCGAGGTGAGCGCTCGGGCCCCGCGGCGTTCCGCGCCCCGGAGCCGCTCCGGCCCTGCGGCTGTGAACGGCGAGGGGCGGCGGTCCCGAACCCCAGGGATGGTGAGGGGCGGGTGTCCGGGCCGAGCCCGGGGCGGTCCCGGCAGTGGGGCTGGCGCTGTGGGGGCTCGGGGTCCCTCTCAACCCGGTGTGTTGTTTAGCAGAGGTTGTTTGTTTACCTCTGCTTTTAGAGAGGGCTACTACAGCTTATCCAACTGCTGTGCATCGTATGAGGGGAATTTCAAATCTATTGCCGCACTGAAATGGCAGTCTGGGGAGCTTCCTCATCTTCTGAGGACCACAGCTTGGAAATAATGTTTATTTTTATTTTTTTGGTTTTGTTGAGAAAAGCAAAGGAATACACTACAAAGGAGTATCCTAGAAATGCGGTTCCTTGCTGCCAGCTCTCGGGTGGTGCCTTTATCTGCCCGCATTCCCCCATTCATGGCCAAAAAGTGCTGTTTATTAACACTCTGAGCTGTTCCACTGAGCTGTGGGTTTGGGTGCTGAACATCTCACACCTGCTCCCCTATTCTGCAGGGTTGAGGTTTGGTCTTGACCAGGACAGGAAAATTTTGGACTGTCTGATATACTTGACAATAAACATACAACTTCACTGGAACCTTTGAACTGTGTCTGACATTAATACTTGTGGTTTGGGTTTTATTTTTATTATTTTACAGAATATTTATCTGGAAGTTTGGTACTGTGTATATCTTAAATTATTACGATAACATTGGTTCTTCTTGAAATTTACACCCCACCATTCCTCTTGTTCTCCTCAGACAAATATGCTGGACTTCGTGTTTGCTGTTGATGATGTTGTGACCTGGCATATGACAAACTTGTCAAAGAACAGGAGTCATTATTCCTTCCTTAAATTTTTTGGGCCCAAAAAGATAAGTACCATACAGGGATATGGAGCAGGGATTTACTACAACACCTTAGTGCCATGCAATGGCAGGGTAAGTACAAGTAGTGTGAGTGAATGAAGTCAAATATTTATGTCTGCTAAGTATTAAAATGATTAGCTTAAAGCAGATTTCAGGAAGCAAATATTGCAGATTGTAATTGTAGATTAACTCGTGGTATCTTCAATATTTATGTCTCAAACTGCTTCACTAACAGCATTTTAATTAAAAAGCAAACAGAGCAGCCTGTCTTACACCTTAGGAGTGTGAGCAGTGTTTGGAACTTGTAGCTAAAGCATTTCAGGAACTGGATTTCTGTTCCTTATTGCTTTCTGTCTGCCACTTTTGGTGGTGGTGAGGTTTTGGTGGTGCTTCATTCCAGCAGTTGACCATGTAGTAACAGCAAAGTGGGCTGTTGGATATAAAATGCAATTTACCACAGCAAGTTGGAATTGCCATTTGTGGTGTTTAGTGCCTCATATCCTGAGCTGTGAGGCTTGGCTGTAATCAATAATTCTGCTGAGTGCTGCTTGTCCAGCTGTCCTGTTCCTGCACCTCTGTGTTTGGCAGGGAGGAGTGAGGGAAACACTGTCAGTCTGGCTGTTCTTGTCCCTGTATGAGATTTTGGGGTTTAACCCTTATTTGTTTGATGGAAAAAGGGATTTGGGATTTCATTTGAAGTGGTGTTTGCCATGACTTTGTGTTTTTGGCTCTTTGTGCCCTGCTCTTATGTTCTAATGACTCAGCCATATCACAGCCTGTGGTCCTTTGGTATCCAGAAATTCTGGAGCTGCCTGCCTTGCTGTGGTGATAATCTTTGGAAATTCAGCTACTGCAGATTGGTAACAAACTGTGCAAAGTCCAGTTACATAAAATAAGCTGCAAAACCACAATTTTTTTCTTCTTACCATCAAAGAGCAAAAGAAAAAACTCCTTGATACACACCCTACCTCCCAATAACAGGATACATAAATGTCTGGGGGTTTTAATTTAGATCTCTGACAAACTATTGCTTGAGTATTTCAAAATATTTTTAATAAATTTAATTTTTTATAATATAATAAATTGTGTTTTTATGATATAAAAATAAATTACATTTCTAATAGTATTTTGAATATCATAAGGCTAATCTGGATTATTCCAGCTATTGTAATATTTGGCTGCTGACTTTATTGCAACTTTCTAGATTCTAGAAAGGATCTTAGTTTTATGCATTCCATTTTCTCCCTGCAGAAGTTGGAATGTCAATGGGAGGGAGATTTTTTCTTTTACCTCACGTGTTAATTAAAACATTAAAATATTTTCAAGTTTTTATTGGAGGTCAGTGTGCCTTAGGATTAAGAACATTTATAGCAAATAGTAAGTTCCAAATAGGGAAAACAGTGCAGGTATAAGTTTTTTCCAAAGCCTTTATTTTGCTGTGTTCTTTGCAGATGATAAAATATGGAGTAATTAGCACGGATGCCCTGATTGAGGATCTGCTTCACTGGAAGACTCTCTATGTGGCTGGGCGCCTGCAGAAGCCGGTAACTGCTCCCAGGAAATTCCAGGGCTGGGAAAGAATCACTTGGGCTTTGAACTTTATCTGTGCTCACATGATCTGCCCTGGTTTAGGGGTGTAGCCCCAGAGGGATAATCTCCCAGAGAGGAGGTGAAATGCAGTTCTGTTGGGATCATTGGTTTGTCAGAGTGACCCCGAGAAAAGTTCCAGAGTCTCTTTTCCCAGCCCGGCGCTTAAAGAAGGAGTCAGAGCTCTTCATCTCTCGGTCTCAAGGTCGTTTATTAATTCTTATCTAAAAAATTTTCTTTCTGCCCAGCAGAGATCTGCTCAGCAGGGCAGCCACAGGCACTCTGCCTGCCCCGGGGTGGTGTTGTGTCTTTATACTACAAACTACGTGTGCAATGTTCACAATTACTCCCCAATGCCCATCACCTGTGTTAGACAGGGAGCTTCTACTCTAAACCAATCTGTAAGTGCCAACATCACCACAGAAGATGGAGGCCAAGAAGAAGAAGGAGGAAGGCTGGACACACCCAGTTCCCTCCATCTTGCCTCCATAACCTCCCTGTACCAAAATCCCAAAATGCATAATTCACCCAGTGATAATTTCACTAATATTCTACTTAAATTCTTGTGGCTTGCTGATCTCCATATAAGGTTGGTAATTTGCTCCACGGGCCATAATCAAACTCACAGAGGCATTTTGGGCTCTGTGCCAGGGTCTCCGAGCCCCCTGGCAGGGTCTGGGCTGCTCAGGACAGCCAGAGGGATGCCCTGGGTCCTGACAGAGTTCCTAATGATGGTCTGTGGAAAAAGAGCCCCTGAAGGGGAGTATATTAATAACAGTTTGCTGCCTCTAGTAAATCTTGAATAACTCTATTAATGCCAAGTCCCTTTAATGTTAAACATATTATTTGCCTTTTATAACAGATTATAGGGGTGGCCAAAATTTAACACAGCTAAAGAATGGAAGTCTTTCAAGATGAAAGCAGCTTTGCTGTGCAGTTACTGTCTGGTTCACAATTGAATGGACCATGGGTTCTGCAGGTTGGTTTTTCTCCTCCAAATTTGGACCATAAAAAATAATCTTTGCTTTCCCCCTTGTGCCTGCCTCGTTGTGCTTTCAGCAGGTGGCAGCAGTGCTAAGGGAAAATTTGTTACAAGGGGAAGGGGGAGAATTGGAGGAGAAATCTCTTCAGGTCTTGGAAGAGAAGTTGATCATGCTTTTAGCTAAAAAACTTGGAGTCAAAGTTTGAATGGATTGTCTCAGAGTGCTGGCTTTATCTGCAGAGATGTATTACAGCATGATCCAGGTTGGAGCAGCTGTTATCTTTGTACAGGATGAAACTCAATCCATTGAGAAAGATAACTGGAGGGAGAATTCAGGATGGCACTTCAGCAGTGAATGGTGAATAGCTGTTTTCAGTGGAACTGCATTTGCTGCTGCCTTGATTTGTGGCGTGGTACAGTGAATATCAATTCTCTGTACTGTGAAAAAGCCTTCCCTCACTGTGGTGCTCTGTCAGATTTACCCCAAGAATCAACATTCATGTTTTACCTGGGGGATAACCATTGCACTCTGACATCCTGGGAGATTTGCAGCTCTCTGAACCATTGAAAATTTGTTCAGAAATGCTCTCAGTGTTTCAGGCGTTCAGATTTTGAAACCTGCTGTTTTATTTTCTTTCCAAAAAATCCTGCTTTGTATTGGGTGGGGGGTAGAAAAGGAGGAGGTTATTTCTTTTACTTCTTTAAGGTGTCTTCCCTGAGGAGGAACAGCATCTCTGCTGAGTTTCATGTTTCCAGAGGCTCTAACTGTGCTGTCCTTAACGTGTCCATAACTTGCTGGTGTTTCCATGGCAATCCTAAGGTACTGCAGTCACCTGTGGGACTGCTTGGGGTGTCACCACAGATTTTTCTGTTCTGACTTCCCTTAGATTTCCCTGTAACAACAATTTAGGAATGTGCATCTAAGTGAATTGCTTGATAAGATTTGAGAAAAATCAGCAGTACTACCTTTGTTCACAAAGGTGTTTTAGAGTAGACAAATATTAAAAAGCTGCCTTTTATAAGCAACACAGGATTGCTTAACCAGAACACTTGAAAAAGACAAACTCCCAGCAAGCAGGGATTCCTAGGGGAGTTGTTTCTGGAAATGCACAGTTATCCATCTCCCAAACCAGCTTCCCTTCATTTGTCAGTGTGTTTCTGTCTTCAGTTCTTACCAAAGAGCTGCTTTTTATTCCAGTCTATTTCCATACCCTGGGTGATTGGATTCTCTAGTTGGTCTTGAACAGTTTCAATGTTTCCTAAAAATAAACACTTCTTGAGGCAGGTAGAGGCATTCAGGTGGTCTGTTCCTCATGGGTAAGTGAAGATCCCCTCGAGCAAAGTACAAAAATAAAGCCCTGCTTCTTCTAGAACAACCCCTGGCTGAGAAACTACTCAAGCATTTGATAGGGGAGTCCTCTATTAAAAAATAAAGGAATGAAGATGAATAAGAAACTTAATTCTGTCTAGTGTTCTGTTCTCTTTGAGTATAGTCTCTTTTCTTATTGCACAATCACACATCTGTTGATGCATTCATATTTCCTGTTCTGATTAATCTTAAATTCACAAGTATGAAAAGGTGACCAATTCTTCAGAGATTAGTTCATGTCTGATGCATACAGCACTTCCAATCCAGTGTGTGAAAACAGCTTTTTCTAGCACAGTGTTAATTCTTAAAATCACATTCTTTTCTCTCACGTGGTGGGGATACTCTACTACTTGTTGTACCATGCTAGTAAGATCTACTCTGAAATTAATTTCATACTCAATCCAGCATGAAAAATAAATAACATTTCTAACTCCAGCTTCAGTAGCACTTTGCTGAGGTCTTGCTTCCACATGGCTCTGCTTTTCCAGGTGAAGATCCTGGCCCAGAATGAGAACAGCAGGCTGCAAGCTGCTCTTGTCAGCAACCTGAAGAGTGCAGTGATAGCATCCTTCCTCATGCTGCCAGAGAGCTTCTCTGAAGAGGACCTGTTCCTGCAGATTGCTGGGCTCTCCTACTCTGGTGAGTCTGGGGGCTAGAAAGGCTGGAGATGGAGTCTGATGTGTGATCAGTCATGTCCCTCCTTGCTGTGGGCCTGCAGTGCTGCATGCCCCAGGAGTTCTCTCTGCATGTGGTTATGTAACAGCCCCAGTAATTGGGTTTATTCACAGGAAATAGGTGCAGCTGCCTCAGCAAGGCTGCCTGTACCTGCTTGGTTTGTGAGCACTCAGTGGCAGGGATTGGATATGATGAAACAATGGGGGTTCTCTCCTGTTTGCATGGATTGTGTTTTGGTGGAATGTTTCAAAACCTTGGGAAAAAAAATTTTCCTTTGCACTCAGTGCAATGTTGAGTCATCTGATAGTCTGACTCATAGCTTGTCATCTCTTTTTGAGTGTGCTGTGTTTAAGGCTCTTAGTTAACTTAAAAGATCCTGATTATGATTCTTTGATTTACATTTAACACTCCTGCTTGGTATTTGTTGAGTTTCTTTTTTTTTTTTTTTGGAAATTGATAAGGAAAAATACTGAAAAAAACTACTGCAAATGTTTTTTCAATATAAGATGTAATTGTTACAATTTAACTCAGCACTGCTTTTTAAATGTTGACATCCTTAGTGGAGTGACTACAAAGGAGCTTGGTTGGAGTTGTGCTTTACACAGCACTTCCTTGGCTCACACAGAAATGCACTTTTGGCTTTTGAAGGAAGCCCAGGGGGTCTCAGCTGCAGCTTGGCTGTGCTCAGGAGTGTCATTGTTTTATGTAACACCCCTCAGGGCAGTTCAGATTGCAGCTTGCTTTTCCAGAGCAGATCTCTGCTGAAGTGTTGGCTGTTTTAAAGCACCAGGGTTGGATTGCCAGCCAGGGATGTTCAGTGCTCATCTGCCCCCCTGAAACCTGCCCAGCACTGGCACTGCATTCTTACTGGGCACCACTGACCAAAATGTTTATATTTACTCTTTGGAACAGTGCAATTAAACAAAAATCAGTGAAATGCTGAGTCTGGCTGTGCTGTGTGAGCAAAGCTGAAGCCACACAGCTCCCAGCTGGGAGTGCACAAGGAAAAGGCTCCTTGTGGATATTTATTTTGCTGCCATTTCGTTCAGTCTTTCAGAGGCTGTACTAGTAGACAAAATTGATTTTATGTGTTACTCTAATCAGTCTCCTTGGAGACTGCTGAGAAGAGTTGTTAATGCTTTAATTTAGAAAATGTTTCTCTTTTATTTTCTCCTGCATTTTCTGAGAGCACTGAGTCAGTACCATTTATACACGAAGTGTTTGTTTTGTGCTCGACATAAACTGAAATAAACTAAGGAAGGCTAGCAAGTTGGCACCTTTCAACAACATTTATCTCCTGAATGTGGGAAGTGGGAAAAAGAATTGATTGAGAATTTTGGTTGTTGATAGAAGCTACACTGAGCATCCAACTCCTGGCTGGAAACCCAGCAAGCAGCCAGGCTGGTACCTCACAGAGGTAGTGGAATGCTTTCATACAGACTGACTGGCTTTTCATTTATTCTCTTTGAAACTTCTCAGTCATGTATCTGAAAAGAAAAGTGTAAAGGCCAGTAATGTGACAGTGGTGTTAAAAGGAATTGCTTTTTGGAACTACTGACACAATACATGGCTAAGAGAAAAAGTGATGCAGTGATCTTACAGAGACTGCTGTTAGCTGAACTGCAGGTACTGCCCTTGGAGTGCAGAAACAATGCAAATTACTACCTCTCAAATTGGAAAATTTAGCTCACTTGCTTGTGGATGCAGAGTATGAGGACTGGGCAATTTGTTTAGTAATTGTTGAGGCTGAGGTTATGTTTGCAAAGACTGTAACTGGCACTTGACAGCTGGAATTATTTTGTTTCCAAGTGAAGATATGGACAGGTAGGCTGATGACATTGTATCAGAGGCCACCTAATAATCTGTGCCTTCAGGGGCATTTTTGCTGTGCTTGAAGGTGTTTGAATAGTTTTTTTTACTCTGAGAAGATGATTATTGTGGATTATATTAATACATAATATTGGAGAGTAGAGCTTTAAATGACAGCTCTTTACTGTGTTGATTTCTATTCTATTCCCCTTCATGTTTTGGGGTTTTCCTAATGCCTTCACTCTTTTTCTTCCTGCCTAGGTGATTTCAGAATGATAATAGGAGAAGACAGATTCAAAGTGCAGAACATAGTGAAGCCCAACATTGGCCATTTCCAGAAGCTGTACAGTTCCATACTGCAGGGCTGCCCTCAAGTGGTGTACAAGCACCAGCTGGGAAGGCTCGAGGCAAGTGTTCTCCTTTAAACTGCTTCAGACAAGGCTTCAGCACTGCCAGAAGGCACCAGGACAGCAGCTGTAGGCTCTGTGCTTGCTGTTTGTTGTGTTTCTGTTGTTTGGGTAATTCTGCACCCAGCAGACTTGCCTTAAATATCAGGGTTTCATATGGAGGAGCTGCTGCTCATTTTCTGGGAGTGTGAGCACAGAATAGACCCCAGCAAGGGAAGCAGAGCAGTAAAACGTGTGTTCTAATGGATTCCACATGGAAATGACAGGCTAGGAAGTGAGGAATCAACAGATGGTTTGTGTTAGAGGGATGAGGCTGTAACTCAGAGGTGCAGCTTTCTGCAATCCAAAAACTGCATCTCACAAAAAACCTCCTCAAGTTCAAGCTATGAATATCACCTGACTAAACCCAAATGAAATTCTGGCATTAATACCCATACAAACCCATTTTTCCTTAGGTTTTTGAGAAATCCAAAAATCCTCAAGTTCTAGCTATGAATATCACCTGACTAAACCCAAGTGAAATTCTGGCATTAATACCCATACAAAACCATTTTTCCTTAGCTTTTTGAGAAATCTAAAGTGATCAATATCTTGAATTCTATTTTTCTGGTGTAACATTGCAGTTAGGGGAGAGATGCCACAGTCAGTGGCAATAAAGAGATGGTTTGTGTTAGAGGGATGAGGCTGTAACTCAGAGGTGCAGCTTTCTGCAATCCAAAAACTGCATCTCACAAAAAATCTCCTCAAGGTCCAGCTATGAAGATCACCTGACTAAACCCAAATGAAATTCTGGCATTAATACCCATACAAACCCATTTTTCCTTAGCTTTTTTGGGAAATCCAAAAATCCTGAAGTTATACCTATGAAGATCACCTGGCTAAACCCAAGTGAAATTCTGGCATTAATACCCATACAAACCAATTTTTCCTTAGCTTTTTGAGAAATCCCAAGTGATCAGTATCTTGAATTGCATTTTTCTGATGTTACACTGGGGAGAGATGTCACAGTCAGTAGCAATAAAGAGATGGTTTGTGTTAGAGGGATGAGGCTGTAACTCAGAGGTGCAGCTTTCTGCAATCCAAAAACTGCATCTCACAAAAAATCTCCTCAAGGTCCAGCTATGAAGATCACCTGGCTAAACCCAAATGAAATTCTGGCATTAATACCCATACAAACCCATTTTTCCTTAGCTTTTTGAGAAATCCAAAAACCCTCATGTTCCAGCTATGAAGATCACCTGGCTAAACCCAAATGAAATTCTGGCATTAATACCCATACAAAACCATTTTTCCTTAGCTTTTTGAGAAATCCAAAGTGATCAATATCTTGAATTCTATTTTTCTGGTGTAACATTGCAGTTAGGGGAGAGATGCCACAGTCAGTGGCAATAAAGAGATGGTTTGTGTTAGAAGGATGAGGCTGTAACTCAGAGGTGCAGCTTTCTGCAATCAAAAAACTGCATCTCACAAAAAATCTCAAGTTCCAGCTATGAAGATCACCTGGCTAAACCCAAATGAAATTCTGGCATTAATACCCATACAAACCCATTTTTCCTTAGCTTTTTTGGGAAATCCAAAAATCCTGAAGTTATACCTATGAAGATCACCTGGCTAAACCCAAGTGAAATTCTGGCATTAATACTCATACAAAACCATTTTTCCTTAGCTTTTTGAGAAATCCAAAGTGATCAATATCTTGAATTCTATTTTTCTGGTGCTACACTGGGGAGAGATGTCACAGTCAGTGGCAATAAAGAGATGGTTTGTGTTAGAGGGATGAGGCTGTAGCTCAGAGGTGCAGCTTTCTGCAATCAAAAAACTGCATCTCACAAAAAACCTTCTCACGTTCCAGCTATGAAAATCACCTGGCTAAACCCAGATGAAATTCTGGCATTAATACTCATACAAACCCATTTTTCCATAGCCTTTTAGGGAACTCCAAAAATCCTCAAGCTCCAGCTGTGAATGTCACCTGGCTAAACCCAAGTGAAATTCTGGCATTAATACCCATACAAACCCATTTTTCCTTAGGTTTTTGAGAAATCCAAAGTGATCAATATCTTGAATTCCATTTTTCTGGTGTAACATTGCAGTCAGGGGAGAGATGACACAGTCAGTAGCAATTTTCCCTTTTGTAATATTCAAGTGTGATATAAACTTCACAGTGAAGTCACAAATAGCACTGTTTGTCTCATGGATGTGGGCATCTCTTTATCCTCAAGCCTTGGTAATTCTGTCCCAAATGCCACCTTTTAGGATGTGTCTTTGTTAGAAATTCATTTAACTGCAGGCTTGAGTACAGTAAACAGTTCCACTGCAATGCTTTGGGGTAAAATACAGCCAAACCTGCATTATCCTGCAGCTGCTTCCAAGTTTTCTTATTGCTTGTGAACAGTTTGGTGGAAGAAATATTTAAATGAATTTGGGAAAGAATTAGCAATGATTCCTCAAGAAAAAAACTCCTTTAAACAAATCCTGGTAGCATACTGCACATTTATTGCTGGCTAATAAATCTCTCCACAATCCCATAGCAGTCATCAAGACTGCTTCAAATCAACAGCAAACGAGGGCATTTAATCAAGCAAGTGTTTCATGCTTTATTGCTCACACCTTCCTGTGCTTATTGGCAGATCCTGCCCAGCCTGGGGTGGCTGAGAGCTGCTGGGGGTGCAGTAACAGAATGGAACCCCCTTTTTTCAGGAGATGCAAAGCTACAGAGAGAATTCCTTCTGGCTCAGCAGCAGGGGAGGCAGAGCCCAGCCCTGAGCTCTGCTTCAGGCTCTGATTCCTCCCACACAGAGCTCAGAGCTGCTCCCTCTCGCTGCCTCTGCACTTGTGGCTGACTCATCTGGAGATCATTTTCTCCACACTGACAAAAGGGAGTGGAGAGGGCAATCAGACTCCTGTCTGATGTCTCCATGAAGTGGCTAAAAAGCTTGTGTGGGAGGAATGGAGCTCTTCAGATTTTCCTCCTCTTTTGGAAAGCTCTGCCCCATGGTGCGTTGCGTTTTGGAGGAATCTGCCCGGGCCTGCACGTTGGTATCATTGTATTCAAAAAAGGCTCCTTGGATGTCTGATTTAGATTGCAAAATGGGGGATGAATGTTTCCTTCAAATTATACAAACCAGATGTGGTTTGGAGTTTAAAGCAGAGAAAATGGTTTTCTAGCTAAACTTGAAGTGTGTGTGTGTCTGCAGTTTGATTATCTTCAGGCAGAAGGAACTCAGCTGAGGGGTCTTTGGGGAGTTGTTTTTTTTTTGTTGTCCTGTACTTATGTTTCCAGAGGAAATTGGATACAACAGAAATGATACAGTTTCAATGAACATTTACTTGCAGACACAGCAAGATCATGTGTGTCTTCCTTTGAATAAATCCCTTGCAGTGACTCATTCTTCAAGTTGAAAACTGAGATGCTGCATTTCCCTGTTCTTGGGAAGTTTTTATTACCATTGTCAAGGACCTTTTCCAGTGAAATGGATCAGGTTCTGTGAGATTTATCAGAGGTCAATTTTTCTAACTTATTTAAAAATAAAAAAAAAAGAGAACTGAATGCTTTTAACGTCTTACTTTTATAACATTCAGATTGATAAAAGTCCAGAAGGTCAGTTTACACAACTTATGGCTTTGCCAAAGACTCTGCAACAAAAGATTACTGCTCTGGTAAACCCTCCTGGAAAGAACAGAG
The DNA here is from genome assembly GCA_024362935.1 of Setophaga petechia. Lineage (NCBI taxonomy): Eukaryota > Metazoa > Chordata > Aves > Passeriformes > Parulidae > Setophaga > Setophaga petechia. Next base: position 408,703 of record JANCRA010000149.1, read on the forward strand.
ACGTGGAAGAAATTTTACTGCAAGTTGCCCATGACCCTGACTGTGGATATCTGGTGCATCAAGGTAGGTGTCTGTAATCTCCTTTAAGACAAGATAGATACACAAATCTATTGTATATGTTCTCCTGTTTCAGGTGGGTTAAAGAGAAGGGTGAGTTAAAGAGAAGGGTGAAAAAATCCAGGAGATAATCATGAAATACATTCCTGAAAGCCTGAGTTTGGGTTTGATTGCAGACAGGTTATCTGAAATATTATCAATAGTGTTCCTGGCCATACAGAAAGATGTGTTTTGCTTTGGATCCTGCAAGAGGCAGAATTTAAGGGATAATAGTGTGGCCTGCTTAGATCACCACAGGCAAAACTTCATCCAAATACTGAGCTTTCTATCCTCCCAGTCAGAGACTGCAAGGCTGAGGTAATTCTCTGACTTGCTGACATTTCCCTTGGCAGTCAGGGTGCTTAGCCCAGACATGTGAGCCCTGGCACAGAGCTCCAGCTGGAGCAAAAAGGCTGAGGTGCTTCTCATCAGCACAACTGCTCTGAGGCACCATTATGTCATATGAGCAAGTTAAAGCTGATGCTGCAGGAAAATGAAAAGTTTTAGTACTTGGGGTCCTTTGTGCATTTGAAGAACCTGGCACATTTTCTGTTCCAGGTGGGAAATTCTGCAAGCTCCCTAAGCACAGCAAAAATTCCCAAGAAATTTGGGAGCCACCAGACACTAAGCAGGGAGCTGAGGGAGCTCAGCCTGATTTCTGTGGGGCAAATAAAGCTCCTGGGTGCTGCAGTTCTCCATGGACAGCCTGGGATGAGCTGCACTGGACATGGAGCTGTTCAGCTTTTCTTGGGCAGGGCTGGAGCAAAAAAAGGCTGAAAGCTGGGTCTGGGAGCAGGAGCAGGGCTGGAGCTGCACTCACAGAGCAGGGTTTGAGCTGCACTCAGGGCAGGGCTGGAGCTGCACTCACAGCAGGGCTGGAGCTGCACACAGAGCAGGGTTTGAGCTGCACTCACAGCAGGGCTGGAGCTGCACTCAGGGCAGGGTTTGAGCTGCACTCAGGGCAGGGCTGGAGCTGCACTCACAGCAGGGTTGGAGCTGCACTCAGGGCAGGGTTGGAGCTGCACTCACAGCAGGGTTGGAGCTGCACTCAGGGCAGGGTTGGAGCTGCACTCACAGCAGGGCTGGAGCTGCACTCACAGCAGGGTTGGAGCTGCACTCAGGGCAGGGTTGGAGCTGCACTCACAGCAGGGCTGGAGCTGCACTCACAGCAGGGCTGGAGCTGCACTCACAGCAGGGTTGGAGCTGCACTCAGAGCAGGGTTGGAGCTGCACTCACAGCAGGGCTGGAGCTGCACTCACAGCAGGGCTGGAGCTGCACACACAGCAGGGTTGGAGCTGCACTCAGGGCAGGGCTGGAGCTGCACTCACAGCAGGGTTGGAGCTGCACTCAGGGCAGGGCTGGAGCTGCACTCACAGCAGGGCTGGAGCTGCACACACAGCAGGGTTGGAGCTGCACTCAGAGCAGGGTTGGAGCTGCACACACAGCAGGGTTGGAGCTGCACTCAGAGCAGGGTTGGAGCTGCACTCACAGCAGGGCTGGAGCTGCACTCACAGCAGGGCTGGAGCTGCACTCACAGCAGGGCTGGAGCTGCACTCACAGCAGGGCTGGAGCTGCACTCAGGGCAGGGTTGGAGCTGCACTCAGGGCAGGGCTGGAGCTGCACTCACAGCAGGGTTGGAGCTGCACTCAGGGCAGGGCTGGAGCTGCACTCACAGCAGGGCTGGAGCTGCACTCACAGCAGGGCTGGAGCTGCACTCACAGCAGGGCTGGAGCTGCACTCACAGCAGGGTTGGAGCTGCACTCACAGCAGGGCTGGAGCTGCACTCAGAGCAGGGCTGGAGCTGCACTCAGGGCAGGGCTGGAGCTGCACTCAGGGCAGGGCTGGAGCTGCACTCAGGGCAGGGCTGGAGCTGCACTCACAGCAGGGTTGGAGCTGCACACACAGCAGGGCTGGAGCTGCACTCACAGCAGGGTTGGAGCTGCACTCACAGCAGGGCTGGAGCTGCACTCACAGCAGGGTTGGAGCTGCACTCAGGGCAGGGCTGGAGCTGAACCCCCAGCAGGGTTGGAGCTGCACACACAGCAGGGCTGGAGCTGCACTCACAGCAGGGCTGGAGCTGCACTCAGGGCAGGGTTGGAGCTGCACTCACAGCAGGGCTGGAGCTGCACTCACAGCAGGGTTGGAGCTGCACTCAGGGCAGGGTTGGAGCTGCACACAGCAGGGTTGGAGCTGCACTCAGAGCAGGGTTGGAGCTGCACTCTGGGCAGGGCTGGAGCTGCACTCTGGGCAGGGTTGGAGCTGCACACACAGCAGGGCTGGAGCTGCACTCAGGGCAGGGTTGGAGCTGCACTCACAGCAGGGCTGGAGCTGCACACACAGCAGGGTTGGAGCTGCACTCACAGCAGGGCTGGAGCTGCACTCAGGGCAGGGTTGGAGCTGCACTCAGGGCAGGGCTGGAGCTGCACTCACAGCAGGGCTGGAGCTGCACTCACAGCAGGGCTGGAGCTGCACTCACAGCAGGGCTGGAGCTGCACTCAGGGCAGGGTTGGAGCTGCACTCACAGCAGGGCTGGAGCTGCACTCTGGGCAGGGTTGGAGCTGCACTCACAGCAGGGCTGGAGCTGCACTCTGGGCAGGGCTGGAGCTGCACTCAGGGCAGGGTTGGAGCTGCACTCAGGGCAGGGCTGGAGCTGCACTCACAGCAGGGCTGGAGCTGCACTCACAGCAGGGCTGGAGCTGCACTCACAGCAGGGTTGGAGCTGCACTCACAGCAGGGCTGGAGCTGCACTCACAGCAGGGTTGGAGCTGCACTCACAGCAGGGCTGGAGCTGCACTCACAGCAGGGTTGGAGCTGCACTCACAGCAGGGCTGGAGCTGCACTCACAGCAGGGCTGGAGCTGCACTCAGGGCAGGGCTGGAGCTGCACTCAGGGCAGGGTTGGAGCTGCACTCAGGGCAGGGCTGGAGCTGCACTCAGGGCAGGGTTGGAGCTGCACTCACAGCAGGGCTGGAGCTGCACTCACAGCAGGGTTGGAGCTGCACTCACAGCAGGGCTGGAGCTGCACTCACAGCAGGGTTGGAGCTGCACTCACAGCAGGGTTGGAGCTGCACTCACAGCAGGGCTGGAGCTGCACTCACAGCAGGGCTGGAGCTGCACTCTGGGCAGGGTTGGAGCTGCACTCAGGGCAGGGTTGGAGCTGCACTCAGGGCAGGGCTGGAGCTGCACTCAGGGCAGGGTTGGAGCTGCACTCTGGGCAGGGCTGGAGCTGCACACACAGCAGGGTTGGAGCTGCACTCACAGCAGGGCTGGAGCTGCACTCACAGCAGGGCTGGAGCTGCACTCAGGGCAGGGTTGGAGCTGCACTCACAGCAGGGTTGGAGCTGCACACACAGCAGGGTTGGAGCTGCACTCAGGGCAGGGCTGGAGCTGCACTCAGGGCAGGGTTGGAGCTGCACTCACGGCAGGGCTGGAGCTGCACTCAGGGCAGGGTTGGAGCTGCACTCAGGGCAGGGTTGGAGCTGCACTCAGGGCAGGGTTGGAGCTGCACTCACAGCAGGGTTGGAGCTGCATTCACAGCAGGGTTGGAGCTGCACTCACAGCAGGGTTGGAGCTGCACACACAGCTCTGATGGTGCTGTGCCTGTGTTTCTGTAGCAGACTGCACACTTCTTCTCAGCCCTGCACTTTAAACTCTTAGGAGAACACATCAAGATATTCTTTCACTTTTGTAACCAAAGCATTTTCCTAATTTATCAGTCTGGGTAAAGGCCAGGCCAAGCCATTTGGGAATCCTACAAGACAGAGCTGATTACTCAAGTTGAATTGTGTTGTCCCAAGATATTTTGCTACATCAACACAATTTATTCCTTTCCCTTCCCTATTCCTACACCTCAAATGATTTTACAGTGGAATATTTTATCCTTATTTACACATGGATTGTGCTAAACTTTGTTCTTCAGTATAGAAGCAAGATTTAAAAATAATTGAAATTATATTCAATGGGTCAATGCAGAGTGTGTCAGTTTGGAAGATCAGCTCTGAGACTGCTGCAGCTCTGCATTTCTTTCAAGTATTTAGTGATGTGAATAGTTGTGTACATACCACATAAAAACATACATGGTTTTATATGTGTTAGAACAAATATAACTTCATAGTTGTGAAAAAAAATTAAGATGTTTTTAAACTGTTCTGTTAAGAACCCCTGGACAATGACAACTGAATGTGGCACAGTGCAAAGTGGTAAACAAGCCTTATCTCCAAAAGCTGTAATTTAGGAAAGCCAGGGAAGAGCTGCACAATAGAGGTGTCTCTGCTTGATCAGAGAAGTGCCAAATCCCAATTTCATGTTCAAGTAAACAGGGAGGATCATTTGTTCTGCTGCAGAATGTTAATTTACCAGCACTTAGATGAAACAACTCTGAATCCTTTGTGGTTAATCATCTTAGCAGAGAGCTAATGGGAACACTAAATAAATGGGTTTGATCAATTCCTACTGCTTGTTGTCTGTTTTAATACTGATTTGGGATTTTTCTGTATGTTACAAAGAAAAGAAATTAAAATACTTTAGGGAATACTATTAATTAGTATGAAAAAGCAGAGCAAACCCCAATTTTCTCAGTGTATGTTTTACTTTCAGGCTGCCTTGATTGTATAACTGGAACAATATTTCACTTGTGCATGGTGGAGGGGAAAAGAATCCCCACACAAGTGCTGGATGGGTAACATCTGTGTGCTTTTCCCTCTGCAGGAATTTCAGCAATTGTGAGATCCTCCAGTGTAGTGCAGAGTGCTAAAACCATCCTGACAGCTGGTAAGAATGTGTGGGGCTTCAATGTGGGCCTGCTGATTTCACACAGCAAAAATGACAAAAATACTGCCTTCTTACAGGAGTTTAAAGAATAAACTTCTTGTGTGTTTCACTAAAAATCCCTAGAAAATAGCAGCAACATTTAAAGCAGAGGCTTTCTTGCAAAATTATAAAATGCTGAAAGGGCCTGGAGTCTGTGGGAGTCTTAAATCAACAAAGCAAACAACAACATCAGCTTTCATTTTCTCTATTTTGGAGCTGGGCAGAGGAGATTTTGTGAAGCAAAAGAATTGGAAGGGAGGGTTAAAACCAGTGTTATTCTTCTTGAATTCAAGGTATTCCAGTGTTATTCCTGTTATATTCAAGGTATAACCAGTGTTATTCCTGTTGAATTCAAGATATTCCAGTGTTATTCCTGTTATATTCAAGTTATAACCAGTGTTATTCCTCTTGAATTCAAGGTATTCCAGTGTTATTCCTGTTATATTCAAGGTATAACCAGTGTTATTCCTCTTGAATTCAAGATATTCCAGTGTTATTCCTGTTATAGTCAAGTTATAACCAGTGTTATTCCTCTTGAATTCAAGTTATTCCAGTGTTATTCCTGTTATATTCAAGGTATAACCAGTGTTATTCCTCTTGAATTCAAGGTATTCCAGTGTTATTCCTGTTATAGTCAAGTTATAACCAGTGTTATTTCTCTTGAATTCAAGGTATTCCAGTGTTATTCCTGTTATAGTCAAGTTATAACCAGTGTTATTCCTCTTGAATTCAAGGTATTCCAGTGTTATTCCTGTTATATTCAAGTTATAACTAGTGTTATTTCTCTTGAATTCAAGATATTCCAGTGTTATTCCTGTTATATTCAAGTTATAACCAGTGTTATTCCTGTTGAATTCAAGATATTCCAGTGTTACTCCTGTTATATTCAAGGTATAACCAGTGTTATTCCTGTTGAATTCAAGGTATTCCAGTGTTATTCCTGTTATAGTCAAGTTATAACCAGTGTTATTCCTCTTGAATTCAAGATATTCCAGTGTTATTCCTGTTATATTCAAGTTATAACCAGTGTTATTCCTCTTGAATTCAAGATATTCCAGTGTTATTCCTGTTATATTCAAGTTATAACCAGTGTTATTCCTCTTGAATTCAAGATATTCCAGTGTTATTCCTGTTATATTCAAGTTATAACCAGTGTTATTCCTCTTGAATTCAAGATATTCCAGTGTTATTCCTGTTATATTCAAGGTATAACCAGTGTTATTCCTCTTGAATTCAAGTTATTCCAGTGTTATTCCTGTTATAGTCAAGGTATAACCAGTGCTATTCCTCTTGAATTCAAGATATTCCAATGTTATTCCTGTTATATTCAAGTTATAACCAGTGTTATTCCTGTTGAATTCAAGGTATTCCAGTGTTATTCCTGTTATATTCAAGTTATAACCAATGTTATTCCTCTTGAATTCAAGGTATTCCAGTGTTATTCCTGTTATATTCAAGTTATAACCAGTGTTATTCCTCTTGAATTCAAGATATTCCAGTGTTACTCCTGTTATATTCAAGTTATAACCAGTGTTATTTCTCTTGAATTCAAGGTATTCCAGTGTTATTCCTGTTATATTCAAGTTATAACCAGTGTTATTCCTGTTGAATTCAAGGTATTCCAGTGTTATTCCTGTTATATTCAAGTTATAACCAGTGTTACTCCTCTTGAATTCAAGATATTCCAGTGTTATTCCTGTTATATTCAAGTTATAACCAGTGTTATTCCTGTTGAATTCAAGGTATTCCAGTGTTATTCCTGTTATATTCAAGTTATAACTAGTGTTATTTCTCTTGAATTCAAGGTATTCCAGTGTTATTCCTGTTATATTCAAGGTATAACCAGTGTTATTCCTGTTGAATTCAAGATATTCCAGTGTTATTCCTGTTATAGTCAAGGTATAACCAGTGTTATTCCTCTTGAATTCAAGATATTCCAGTGTTATTCCTGTTGAATTCAAGTTATAACCAGTGTTATTCCTGTTGAATTCAAGTTATTCCAGTGTTATTCCTGTTATATTCAAGGTATAACCAGTGTTATTCCTCTTGAATTCAAGTTAATCCCTTGAATTCAAGGTGTCCCAGAGCTGGGTAAGTGCAGGACTAGAACAGGAGTGGTTAAACTGTGGGGTTATAAATCACCTCTGAGGATCTTTAGCTCCCTTGTGTGTGATGCACTCAATCACTGACACTTTGGGGACTCCTCATGGATCTTTGAGTAACACTTGGCAGTTTTATTTTCATTTTTTATCATTTTAATCATCATTTTATTATCATTTTATAATCATTTTGGCATTTTTATTTTCATTTTTTATCATTATTATCATTTTATCATCATTTTATTATCATTTTGGCATTTTTATTTTGATTTTTTATCATTTTATCATTATTTTATTATCATTTTATCATCATTTTATTATCATTTATTATCATTTTTTATCATTCTGCTTCATGCACCTGAAATCAGTTCTTTGGGAAATGTCTCTATTTCCTTTGGCCTTAATTGCTTTTTGTTTTGTAAGTAGTGGCTTTTTTCTCTTTCAGACAAAGTATAGTTTCCTTCTATTCAGTTATGCAGAGTTGTATGTAAAAACTATTTTCTACTAGTGGTTTTAGTGGTAAAAACATATTTTTGGGATTTGGTTTAGGTAGAACAAAGCAATTTTTGGGCCTTTGCCTCCAGCACAAACCAAATTTAAGCAAGGAGGCTTGGGGGAGTGGATTTTTCTTACTTTTTGCATGATTTAGTTTTTTTGGGTTTTATTTTTTATGTATTTACACTTGTCTGCCAGAATCTGGTGAAAAGCATGAGTGACAGAATTGAGGAGTGAAATTTCACTGCTCAGGGATGTCCCCTCAGGATTTTTGAGGTGCAATGTTTGTGTGATCTGCCCTGGAATTGAGCAGGGATGGTGTCCATGGCTTTAGAGTTAATCAGCAAAAACCTTCTGCAATTTACATTTTTTTTTAATATTTTTCTTCAAACACTTATGAGTTTATATTAAATCTGAGTTTATATTAAATCTGAGTTTATATTAAATCTCTCAGTATCTCCTAATGAAGATTTTCTCCCAGTCATGGTTTCTTAATTCCAAATGCATCCCTGGGGCAGCTCCTGGGGCTCTCCATGTTCACAGGATGCAGAATTCACACAGAGAAAACAGGAATGTGGCTCCTGCATGGAAATATTTGCTTGACTCAGGCAAGGAATGTGTTTTACAGGAAAATGTGGAGCTTTAAATTCAGTCCCTCAGGATGCTGCATTTCTTTCTTTATTCTTTTTCCAAATCTTGTCTAATATTCTGTTCCCTCAAGACCTATTTTCACACTTTGTAGTAAAGACTTTAGGAAAAATATAAAGCTCTGACCTTCTGCAGTGCTTATGTCAGGAATAGTAGCTTAAAATAAAAGAATTATGAAAGAGAATCATGAAATGTGTGGCTCCTTTGAGCTTTGAATTTTTATTGCTGTTCCTAATAACTGTACAAATACTTTGTAAAGCTTGCAAAATAATGTTTTCATTAGCTGGCCATGCTCTTTTTGAAGTGTTTTAGGGGACATAATCTGGTTTTTTTGGGTGATTATTTTATCTGAACAACACCAGCAAAGGTGGGATCCCTGCTCTGGGCCACAGCATGGCAGTGCAACGTCCAGCATTTCTAAATTCAGTGCTAAATTCAATTCAGTTCTAATTCATTTCTAAATTCACTGCTAAATTCAATTCAATTCTAATTCATTTCTAAATTCAGAGGTAAATTCAATTCTCATTCATTTCTAAATTCAGAGGTAAATTCAATTCAATTCTAATTCATTTCTAAATTCAGAGGTAAATTCAATTCAATGCTAATTAATTTCTAAATTCAGTGCTCAATTCAATTCAATTCTAATTCATTTCTAAATTCAGAGGTAAATTCAATTCTAATTAATTTCTAAATTCAGTGCTCAATTCAATTCAATTCTAATTCATTTCTAAATTCAGAGGTAAATTCAATTCAATTCATTTCTAAATTCAGTACTAAATTTAATTCAATTGTAATTCATTTCTAAATTCAGTGCTAAATTCAATTCAATTCTCATTCATTTCTAAATTCAGTGCTAAATTCAATTCAATTCTCATTCATTTCTAAATTCAGAGCTAAATTCAATTCAGTTCTCATTAATTTCTAAATTCAGTGCTCAATTCAATTCAATTCTCATTCATTTCTAAATTCACTGCTAAATTCAATTCAATTCTAATTCATTTCTAAATTCAGAGGTAAATTCAATTCAATGCTAATTAATTTCTAAATTCAGTGCTAAATTCAATTCAGTTCTAATTCATTTCTAAATTCAGTGCTAAATTCAATTCAATGCTAATTAATTTCTAAATTCAGTGCTAAATTCAATTCAATTTTCATTCATTTCTAAATTCAGAGGTAAATTCAATTCAATTCTAATTCATTCCTAAATTCAGTGCTCAATTCAATTCAATTCTAATTCATTTCTAAATTCAGAGGTAAATTCAATTCAATTCTAATTCATTCCTAAATTCAGTGCTCAATTCAATTCAATTCTAATTCATTTCTAAATTCAGAGCTCAATTCAATTCTCATTCATTTCTAAATTCAGTGCTAAATTCAATTCAATTCTCATTAATTTCTAAATTCCGAGGTAAATTCAATTCAATTCCAATTCATTTCTAAATTCAGTGCTCAATTCAATTCAATTCTCATTCATTTCTAAATTCAGTGCTAAATTCAATTCAATTCTAATTCATTTCTAAATTCAGTGCTAAATTCAATTCAATTCTCATTCATTTCTAAATTCAGTGCTCAATTCAATTAAATTCTAATTCATTTCTAAATTCAGTGCTAAATTCAATTCAATTCTCATTCATTTCTAAATTCAGTGCTCAATTCAATTAAATTCTAATTCATTTCTAAATTCAGTGCTAAATTCAATTCAATTCTCATTCATTTCTAAATTCAGTGCTCAATTCAATTAAATTCTAATTCATTTCTAAATTCAGTGCTCAATTCAATTCAATTCTCATTCATTTCTAAATTCAGAGCTAAATTCAATTCAATTCTCATTCATTTCTAAATTCAGTGCTCAATTCAATTAAATTCTAATTCATTCCTAAATTCAGAGCTAAATTCAATTCAGTTCTAATTCATTTCTAAATTCAGTGCTAAATTCAATTCAATTCTCATTCATTTCTAAATTCAGTGCTAAATTCAATTCAATTCTCATTCATTTCTAAATTCAGAGCTAAATTCAATTCAATTCTCATTCATTTCTAAATTCAGTGCTAAATTCAATTCAATTCTCATTCATTTCTAAATTCAGAGCTAAATTCAATTCAATTCTAATTCATTCCTAAATTCAGAGCTAAATTCAATTCAATTCTAATTCATTCCTAAATTCAGTGCTAAATTCAATTCAATTCCAATTCATTTCTAAATTCAGAGGTAAATTCAATTCTCATTCATTTCTAAATTCAGAGGTAAATTCAATTCAATTCTCATTCATTTCTAAATTCAGAGGTTAATTCAATTCAGTTCTAATTCATTTCTAAATTCGGTGCTAAATTCAATTCAATTCTCATTCATTTCTAAATTCAGTGCTCAATTCAATTCAATTCTCATTCATTTCTAAATTCAGAGGTAAATTCAATTCAATTCTCATTCATTTCTAAATTCAGTGCTAAATTCAATTCAATTCTAATTCATTTCTAAATTCAGAGGTAAATTCAATTCAATTCTCATTCATTTCTAAATTCAGTGCTGAATTCAATTCTCATTCATTTCTAAATTCAGAGGTAAATTCAATTCAATTCTAATTCATTTCTAAATTCAGAGGTAAATACAATTCAATTCATTTCTAAATTCAGTACTAAATTCAATTCAATTCTCATTCATTTCTAAATTCAGTGCTAAATTCAATTCAGTTCTAATTCATTTCTAAATTCAGTGCTAAATTCAATTCAATTCTCATTCATTTCTAAATTCAGAGGTAAATTCAATTCAATTCTCATTCATTTCTAAATTCAGAGGTAAATTCAATTCAATTCTAATTCATTTCTAAATTCAGTGCTCAATTCAATTCAATTCTCATTCATTTCTAAATTCAGTGCTAAATTCAATTCAATTCTCATTCATTTCTAAATTCAGAGGTAAATTCAATTCAATTCCAATTCATTTCTAAATTCAGAGGTAAATCAGCAATAGCTGTGCTATGAACATCCCTGGCAAGGAGCACAGAAGGAATTCCAACCCATTTGAGAGAACTTTTCCCATCTTTCTCTGCCCGTGTGGTTTTCAAGTGGAGCCCCACTCTGTGTTTTGTTTGTTGTTAAATGCCCTGTTTAGATTTTGAAAATGTGAATTTCTTTGAGGCTGAGGTTGCCTCTGTTTCCCATTAGAGATGGCACCAGGCTCTGATTTGTTTTCCCACATAGCCAGAGCCTGCCTGGCCTTTGGGAGCTCACTCTGCAGCTCTTATATTTAGCTCCTCTGAAAATGTTGATGCTTCTTTAGCTTCTTTCTTCTTTATATTTTACTCAAGGAATGCTGCAAGCTTTGAAAATATTTCTATAAATACATTTTCTTACAGCATAAATCATCAATTGAAGCATTTGTCCAGGATACTTTTAAGTTAAGACAAATGTTCTGAAGAGCATTTATTTTTAAGAATTCATGGATTTATTTTTTTTAAAGGAGCAGGTTTGATTTGTCCAAGCTACTTTTAAGTTAGGACAAATGTTCTGAAGAGCATTTATTTTCAAGAATTCATGGATTTTTTCTTAAAGAAGCAGGTTTGATTTGTCCAAGATACTTTTAAGTTAGGACAAATATTCTGAAGAGCATTTATTTTTAAGAATTCATGGATTTATTTTTTTTAAAGGAGCAGGTTTCATTTGTCCAAGCTACTTTTAAGTTAGGACAAATGTTCTGAAGAGCATTTATTTTCAAGAATTCATGGATTTATTTTTTTTAAAGGAGCAGGTTTCACTTGTCCAGGATACTTTTAAGTTAGGACAAATGTTCTGAAGAGCATTTATTTTCAAAAATTCAAGGATTTTTTTTAAAGGAGCAGGTTTCATTTGTCCAAGATACTTTTAAGTTAGGACAAATATTCTGAAGAGAATTTATTTTCAAGGATTCATGGATTTTTTCTTAAAGAAGCAGGTTTGATTTGTCCAAGCTACTTTTAAGTTAGGACAAATGTTCTGAAGAGCATTTATTTTCAAGAATTCATGGATTTATTTTAAAGGAGCAGGTTTCATTTGTCCAAGCTACTTTTAAGTTAGGACAAATGTTCTGAAGAGCATTTATTTTCAAAAATTCAAGGATTTTTTTTAAAGGAGCAGGTTTCATTTGTTCAAGATACCTTTAAGTTAAGACAAATATTCTGAAGAGAATTTATTTTCAAGGATTCATGGATTTTTTTTTTTAAAGGAGCAGGTTTCATTTGTCCAGGATACTTTTATGTTAGGACAAATGTTCTGAAGAGCATTTATTTTCAAAAATTCAAGGATTTTTTTTAAAGGAGCAGGTTTCATTTGTTCAAGATACCTTTAAGTTAAGACAAATATTCTGAAGAGAATTTATTTTCAAGGATTCATGGATTTTTTTTTTTAAAGGAGCAGGTTTCATTTGTCCAGGATACTTTTATGTTAGGACAAATGTTCTGAAGAGCATTTATTTTCAAGAATTCATGGATTTATTTTTTTTAAAGGAGCAGGTTTCATTTGTCCAAGATACTTTTAAGTTAGGACAAATATTCTGAAGAGCATTTCTTTTCAAGAATTCATGGATTTTTTCTTAAAGAAGCAGGTTTGATTTGTCCAAGATACTTTTAAGTTAGGACAAATGTTCTGAAGAGCATTTATTTTCAAGAATTCATGGATTTTTTCTTAAAGAAGCAGGTTTGATTTGTCCAAGACACTTTTAAGTTAGGACAAATGTTCTGAAGAGCATTTATTTTTAAGAATTCATGGATTTATTTTTTTTTAAAGGAGCAGGTTTCATTTGTTCAAGATACTTTTAAGTTAGGACAAATGTTCTGAAGAGCATTTATTTTTAAGAATTCATGGATTTATTTTAAAGGAGCAGGTTTCATTTGTCCAAGCTACTTTTAAGTTAGGACAAATGTTCTGAAAAGCATTTATTTTCAAGAATTCATGGATTTATTTTTTTTTAAAGGAGCAGGTTTCATTTGTTCAAGATACCTTTAAGTTGGGACAAATATTCTGAATAGCATTTATTTTCAAGGATTATTTTTTTAAGGAGCATGTTTACATATCAAATATTCAGGTTTTGTGATAACTGCTCTCTTTATCAGCTGCCTGAGCAGATAACTACTGGCATCACTGTAAATATGCATATATCATATATTTGATATGCAGGTTTACATATCAAATATTCAGGTTTTGTGATAACTGCTCTCTTCATCAGCTGCCTGAGCAGATAAAGTCTTGATTTCACAGAATATTTGTGTCCTGTAAGAGGGATCCATGCAGACAACTCCAAGAGCTACTTGGAACTCTAGTTTGAATTCTAGTTTGACTCCTCACATCAAAGACCTATAGGAATTTTCTGTGATAGTTTTCTCCCCAAACAGGAATTTTTAGGTTATAAGAGCCAGAAAACTACCCAGATCTTGGGTGAAAGGCAAAAAAATCCAAATCTTTTCTTTTTCTTTCCTTCTGGATTATCAAGCCTCACTGTTATCTCTCTGTGTTCATCACTTGAAGTGTTGTGATATGATTTGTAGGCAGGAAGAGCTGTGCTGGCTTCAGTGTAAATATCTGTAAACATGCATATCTCTGTGCATGCCACACTAAAAATATATGAAATGATTTGCTCCACATGCCAGCTGTGCTGCAGTCCATCCTTCCAAAGGCAATCCAGGACACTGCAGCCAGGCAATCCATGCAGGATTTGGGGACTCCCAGGCAAACCCTGTGTACCAGCACCAACCCTTGCAAAAATCCCAGTGTGGATGGTTAAGTGAAACCAGACACGGGTTGTGTTTACACAAACGCTGCGGGCTCGGTCCCATGTGCATCAGGGCTTTGTTCTGTGTCCTCCAGTGGAAAAATCTAAAGGGGAGGTGGAACCACCGAGTCACAGCTTCAGAGCAGCAGTAAAAGACATTTTCATGTGGTCCGAGTGCTTCGGATTGTGAGAGAGAGCTGTAATTACAGCCATTAACTTCTCCTGCAGCTGTGATTCATCAGCCCGAGGGCTGCTCTGGGGAGCAGCTGAGCTGGATGGACAGACCTGTGCTGGGCAGCCCCGGGGCCAGCAGAGCTGGATGGACAGACCTGTGCTGGGCAGCCCTGGGGCCAGCAGCTCCTTCCGTGCCCTGGGTGGAGCTCAGAGGGATGGCAGGGGTGTGCTGCTGAGCAGGGGGGCTGGACAGGGCAGGGATTCATCCCCCTGCAGTGCCTGCACCATTCCTGCAGCTGAAAGCAGCAGTGTCCCTGCAGTGCCTGCACCATTCCCTGCAGGCCAGAGCAGGGATTTCTCTCCCTGTAGCTCAGAGCAGCAGTGTCCCTGCAATGCCTGCACCATTCCCTGCAGGCCAGAGCAGTGATTTATCTCCCTGCAGTGCCTGCGCCATTCCCTGCAGCTAAGAGCAGTGATTTCTCTCCCTGCAGTGCCTGCACCATTCCCTGCAGGCCAGAGCAGGGATTTATATCCCTGCAGCTGAGAGCAGTGATTCATCTCCCTGCAGCTCAGAGCAGCAGTGTCCCTGCAGTGCCTGCACCATTCCCTGCAGGCTGAGAACAGTGATTTATATCCCTGCAGGCTGAGAGCAGTGATTCATCTCCCTGCAGTCCTGCACCATTCCCTGCAGGCCAGAGCAGTGATTTCTCTCCCTGCAGTGCCTGCACCATTCCCTGCAGTGCCTGCACCATTCCCTGCAGTCCTGCAGCAGAGTCCCTGCAGTCCTGCACCATTCCCTGCAGTCCTGCACCATTCCCTGCAGTGCTGCAGCAGTGTCAGTGTCCCTGCAGTGCCTGCACTGTTCCCTGCAGTCCTGCAGCAGTGTCAGTGTCCCTGCAGTGCCTGCACTGTTCCCTGCAGTCCTGCAGCAGTGTCAGTGTCCCTGCAGTGCCTGCACTGTTCCCTGCAGTCCTGCAGCAGTGTCAGTGTCCCTGCAGTCCTGCACCATTCCCTGCAGCAGTGTCAGTGTCCCTGCAGTGCCTGCACCATTCCCTGCAGCAGTGTCAGTGTCTCTGCAGTGCCTGCACCATTCCCTGCAGCAGTGTCAGTGTCCCTGCAGTGCCTGCACTGTTCCCTGCAGTCCTGCAGCAGCTGTGCTGCAGTGCATCTCCCACACCCTGCACTGCACTCCAGAAGCCCCTGGAATTCAGAGGAGTGGCAGAGCAGCAGTTGCTGTCTCAGAGGGGCTGCACCCTGCAGCTTGGGCATTTCCAGGGCCACACTTACACAATTTAACTTTTTAACATTTGTGCTGTGCCAGAGTCAGCCTGGCTTTGTGCTGCTGCAGGAATTGTTGCTGTGTGTGCAATCTCCATGCAGATTTGTCAGGCCCTGCAGGATTTACGTGGTTATTTATTTGTTATTTGAGATGCTGCAAAGAAAAACCTGACATGACTTCATTAGTGTGCTTGCTCTTGCAAAAACCTGGTAAATATGGAAAAGTTGGAGCCTACTCATGGGATACACATGGGTTTGGCAGTTCAAAATACAGGGATGTTTTCCTACCCAAGGTGAGGTTGAGCTGATTTAAATTTAAAAATTGCAGTTGGAGACATGAGAGGTGCAGAGCTGATTCTCTGCAGTGTATTTGTTATCAGAGGCTTCTATTCCTTCAGAAATGAGTGTGCACTTTTCCTTCTGCTGCCAACTCATTTGTCTTCTTGCAACCTGAATTTGAATGCATCTATCACTTAAAATATATCTTTAATTGATTTCTTTCTTTCACTTTCCTTTTTTTTCTGAGGTCTTTCCAAATCAGCTATTATTATGCCCCCCAAAAAATTAAAGAAGTCCAGTGCAGCCCATGGCTAAACTTGGGTTGTGGTTCCTTGTTTGTTGCAAATCTTTCCTTGTGTTCTGGGCTGTGATGTTGTGTGACTTTTGGCTAAATTCCTTGTGTGTTCTTAGTCAGTCTTGTCAGGTGTTCAATTAAATAAACACAGGAAAGATTGTAGTAAATATAATTTACTACACCTTTAATCAGTGCACGTGTCAAAAGTAGAGCTTTCTGTGCAGCATTAAAAAGTTGCCTTTTCAGTTCTGAATTTGTGAGGGTGGGATTAGACTGTGCTGTAATCTGAGCAGTCACTCTGGTGTTGTTTTGGGTTTATTTGTTTGGTTTGGGGTGATTTTTTTAAACAAAAAATGAAAAGCAAGTGGCTGCACTGGCTGGGATCTCAGAACCCCCCTGCAATGCCAAGACTAACAGTGATTTGTTGTAAAATTTATAAATACTCTGTGACTAAACCCAGCAAAAGGCTGTGGGTTTTTACTCTAGGTCTGTAAGAGAACTTCAGAAATTGTTTAACTCCAAGAATACATTTTACAAATTTTCTGGGAGCCATCCTCACTCCCATCATATCTAAAACTCATAAATGCTTGGAGGCAACAACTGCTGCTGCTCTGCAGATTGAGATGTCTGCCTTTCTTGTATGCCATGGCATGGAATTTACCAGAATTCTGCTCTATTTCTCTGCTTTGATAGCATTACAAGTATTTTTGGTGGCATTATTTACTGTGCTGTGCCTGTGGCAGGAAGGTTATTTGCATGTCTGGGTGCTGGATTAGGCTGTCATCCCCCTAGGGAAATCCTTCATTTGATGCACTAAGCACCTTCTGCTAAATGTTGATAATTTTTCTCTTTTTTTCTTCTTTTTTTCTTCTTTTTTTAGGGGCAAAGAAATCTGTGATCTACAGTTTGAAGAAATTATATAAGATGGCAAGGGGAGAGTTAAAGAAGCCATCCTGAGTCTGTACATACTGTGTATGGGTAAATAAATGGTACTTTTTCTCTAAATGTTTTGCAGATGTGACTTTGCATACTTGAGAAGATTACAGTGTATTTTAAAAGTCTGTTCTGATGATTTACATGCCCAATTTTCTTAATGAAATAGGAACTTTTTTAATGGGAGCTTTGTTTGCAATAGGGCAAAGGATTTGTACTCTGTACATACTGAAATGAATTTTCCTGTGTATTTTGAAGAACCTTCAGTAAAAAAGATTGATTGTACAGATGGATTAAAATCCATACTGAAATGAATTTTCCTGTGTATTTTGAAGAACCTTCAGTAAAAAAGATTGATTGTACAGATGGATTAAAACCCAAAATGATTCATTTTCTATGTGGTGATAGCTTTACTTTCCAAAGTACCCTCAGAGTCTCAAAATTACCAATATCCCAAATTTACTTCTTTCAGGGATTTCTAGAACTGGAGAATCCATTGAGTTTTCAGTAGAGATTTCTGACATTCCTGCCCTGACAGGTTCATCCTTGCAATTCCTCTGAGGATGCTCCTGAGGATGATCCTTGAATCCCAAAAACTGCCCCAGTGTGGGAGAGGGAAAAGAGCAGCTTGGCAGGTGTCACATCCTTTAATAGGGATATTTAATTATATTAATAAATAAGGATATTTAATAATAATAAATTTGTGTGTTCCTCTTGTGAGGCTGAGATGGAAAGTGCCCAATTCTTGGACATTTCACAAGGGCCAGAGATGGAAGGAAAATCAGAATTCCATGGATCTCTTTGGGCAGACTTAGGCAGTATTTGTTGATTGGCAGATTTCATCAAAACCCTTGAAAATTTGGAATATTATGAACAAAAGCACAGACTGATTAATTCTTTGATTGTCTTTTTTTTTCCCTTAAAATACTGCCCACAAAAATGAAACTTGAACTCCCTTTAAATGAGCCAAACCAAAGAGAATTGGGGTTTTACATGACTTTGTTGCATTAATCATGCCATGGAGGAATGGGCATTGCTGGCAGGATCCATGTCTGGTGCTATAAACTGGGAGGATCTTTTATAAATTGAATATTTTTCACACTCACTCAGGTGGGTTTGCTAATTTGGGAAATTTTCCTTAATAGAAATAAACTCAGGTAAGGTTTCATTTTCCTTGTGAGACTGTCAATGATAAAAATAATTTAATGGTAAAAAAAGGAAATAAAATCTATCTTTCCTGATCAGCATGTTTGGGTTTTTTCCTTGTGTATTATGTGATCATCAGGGCCATCTCTAAGCTACATTTGATTTAATGATCTCACTTTAAAAAATACATTATTGCAGTGAAGTTCTCTGCTAATTATTTCCAGGAGAAGTTCAGAGCATAAATTTAAGAAAGACAATAAAAAATACATTGTTGTATGTAATAGGACTCATGCAGACCTGCTTTAATCACAGGGAAACTTTCAAATATTGATTCTTTTTAAATATTTGAGTTTGAAATTTTAACCCAGACTCAGGAAATAGGAAATAAATAACTGGGAAACTTTCTAAGGTCAGAGGCAGGTTCCTCACACTTTGCATTATCCATTGGTGATAGAATGTGTGAAACAAATCCCCTCAAATGTCCCTTTGCTGATGGCACAACCTTTTTATGGGGGCAAAAAATGTTTGTATGGCCCTGGCATTCCCTGGCCCTATTAGTGAGAGGCCAAAGTCCCCAGTTTGAAAAGTTTATGTTCCAAAAAATGGAACTGGGGTGTTTAAGCCACTTGCAGGTAAATCTGGAATGTTTGAATGCTGAAATGCAGTTGCTAGCATCTCAAAGCAATAGCAATCTTAGCAATACCCTTAAAGAGAATGTTCTGAATGTTAAAGCCACTCTTAGAAGTGGGTTTGGTGTTTCTGAAGGCTGGAATGGTGCTCAGAGCAGGAGAGGGCAGTGCCACACCAGGCTGGTGAGGTGAGCTGGCCTCAGGGCCACAGTGAAACCCCCAGCTCCATCCTGCACCTTCTGCCTGAGAAATACCCAGATTTACTGCATTTCAGCATTAAAACATTCCAGATTTACATCACCCTCGTTCCATTTTTTGTAATAGAAACTTTTCAAACTGGGGACTTTGGCCTCTCACTAATAGGGCCAGGGAATGCCAGAGCCATACAAACATTTTTTGTCCCCATAAAAAGGTTGTGCCATCAGCAAAGGGACATTTGAGGGGATTTGTTTCACACATTCTATCACCAATGGATAATGCAAAGTGTGAGGAACCTGCCTCTGACCTTAGAAAGTTTCCCAGCTATTTATTTACTGTTTTACAGTAACTATTTCCTGAGTCTGGGTTAAAATTTCAAACTCAAATATTTAAAAAGAATCAATATTTAAAAGTTTCACTGTGATTAAATATTCTTGTGGGGAGAAAGGAGAAAAGTGAAGCACTGCTGGCTGTTAGCAGTTAATGAACTCGTTTTATGTGCAGCAGATGCTGTGTGGAGTCGGGCCCTGCCCAGCCTGAGCTGTTGTCACTGTCACAGGGGATCCCTCTGTCCCTGCCCAGCCTGAGCTGTTGTCACTGTCACTGTCACAGGGGATCCCTCTGTCCCTGCCCAGCCCTGAGCTGTTGTCACTGTCTCAGAGGATCCCTCTGTCCCTGCCCAGCCTGAGCTGTTGTCACTGTCACTGTCACAGGGGATCCCTCTGTCCCTGCCCAGCCTGAGCTGTTGTCACTGTCACTGTCACAGGGGATCCCTCTGTCCCTGCCTGGCCTGAGCTGTTGTCACTGTCACTGTCACGGAGGATCCCTCTGTCCCTGCCCAGCCTGAGCTGTTGTCACTGTCACTGTCACAGGGGATCCCTCTGTCCCTGCCCAGCCTGAGCTGTTGTCACTGTCACTGTCACAGGGGATCCCTCTGTCCCTGCCCAGCCTGAGCTGTTGTCACTGTCACTGTCACAGGGGATCCCTCTGTCCCTGCCTGGCCTGAGCTGTTGTCACTGTCACAGGGGATCCCTCTGTCCCTGCCCAGCCCTGAGCTGTTGTCACTGTCACTGTCACAGAGGATCCCTCTGTCCCTGCCCGGCCTGAGCTGTTGTCACTGTCACAGGGGATCCCTCTGTCCCTGCCTGGCCTGAGCTGTTGTCACTGTCACAGGGGATCCCTCTGTCCCTGCCCAGCCCTGAGCTGTTGTCACTGTCACTGTCACGGAGGATCCCTCTGTCCCTGCCCAGCCTGAGCTGTTGTCACTGTCACAGAGGATCCCTCTGTCCCTGCCCAGCCTGAGCTGTTGTCACTGTCACAGGGGATCCCTCTGTCCCTGCCCGGCCTGAGCTGTTGTCACTGTCACTGTCACAGGGGATCCCTCTGTCCCTGCCCGGCCTGAGCTGTTGTCACTGTCACTGTCACAGGGGATCCCTCTGTCCCTGCCCGGCCTGAGCTGTTGTCACTGTCACAGGGGATCCCTCTGTCCCTGCCCGGCCTGAGCTGTTGTCACTGTCACTGTCACAGAGGATCCCTCTGTCCCTGCCCAGCCTGAGCTGTTGTCACTGTCACAGGGGATCCCTCTGTCCCTGCCCAGCCTGAGCTGTTGTCACTGTCACAGAGGATCCCTCTGTCCCTGCCCAGCCTGAGCTGTTGTCACTGTCACTGTCACAGGGGATCCCTCTGTCCCTGCCCAGCCTGAGCTGTTGTCACTGTCACAGGGGATCCCTCTGTCCCTGCCCAGCCTGAGCTGTTGTCACTGTCACTGTCACAGAGGATCCCTCTGTCCCTGCCCGGCCTGAGCTGTTGTCACTGTCACTGTCACAGGGGATCCCTCTGTCCCTGCCCAGCCTGAGCTGTTGTCACTGTCACAGGGGATCCCTCTGTCCCTGCCCGGCCTGAGCTGTTGTCACTGTCACTGTCACAGGGGATCCCTCTGTCCCTGCCCGGCCTGAGCTGTTGTCACTGTCACAGGGGATCCCTCTGTCCCTGCCCAGCCTGAGCTGTTGTCACTGTCACAGGGGATCCCTCTGTCCCTGCCCAGCCTGAGCTGTTGTCACTGTCACTGTTGCAGAGGATCCCTCTGTCCCTGCCCGGGTGGGGCTTTCCTGCCCTTGCTGTAACCTGAGCCGGCTGTGTTTGTGTGGTGTCGCTGGATACTCGCTGCAGGGCTCGCTTTGCCGTGATGAACTCGGTGCACAGCAATATAAGAAGTCATTTCTTGCTCTTTGGAGTGAGTTTTGCAAATCCCAGCTCGATAGTTCCCAGTTCCCTCCATCCGTTGATGCGCTGCCAGTATCCAAGTCCGTGCATTAAATCTTTGGGAGATGTAAAAAAGTCCTTCCTCCTCATCCATATGGGCTGAAAACTGGATTCTGCTCTGTAAATCATTCATCTTGTGCTTTTTAAGAGTGGCCTACCTTTCCCCTTGGGGCCACTGGTCTTGAATGTATTTATTTTTCTGGCAGAGAGCCACGAATGAATCATAGCCCTGAGCAGCTCCTTGTGAACTCCTCACCATTGTTAAGAGACTACTTGGGGCAGTTGTTACAGAGCTTTGCTATGTAAAACTTTTAAGAGCAGAGAGATCGATTTCAGCCTTGTTAGCTGCTTTTGAAGTCCCCACCAGTTGGGTGGAAATGATTTCTTCTGCTCTCACAGCTGTAATCCACTAAAATAACTGGGGATTGTTGCACGGGAAGCTGGGACATGGGAATGAGTTACTGCCTCTTTGTCCTAATGAGGTGTGGTTGTTCTTTCACTAAAAAAAAATCACTTCAGCCTTTCATTCCATTTGTAACTTTCCTGTTTATACCTTCCTGCTGCATTTCCATACTTTATTGTTTCTCTTCTTGACTTAATTCTCAAGTCTTTAATTCTGTTCTTAGACATCCCTCTTTTCTGCCTTGGCTGTTCCACCATGGATATTGTTTCATGCTCCCTCCCCCTTTTTCCTGTGTAGCAGAGCTTTCATTAAAGGCAACCAGGCAGATGATTTATTTCTGATGTCTTAAAAGGCTTTTTTGTAATGAAGAGCCTGGACCCAATCAAGCTGCTGAGGGTTTGTGTAGGTGAGTCAGCAGCATGGGCCTCACTGCCTCTGACATCCACGGTGCCAGGGGAGTGTGGAGCAGCCTCCTGCTCCAGAGGGAGTGAACTGCATGACACAGGAAGAGGAGGAAATCAAAAACTCCAAAATGTGACTGCACACAAAATCATTTGGCTGCTCCCAAGCTCGGTGTGGGGAGGGCACAAAGCTGAAGCCACACAGGCTGCTGCCCTCCCTCAGCACATGGATGATGTGTTCCTCATTGCCTGCACATTTCCCCTTCTCCAAGTGCTGGAACAGGGAGTTTCTCCAGGTGGGATCCTCCAAATCCCAGCTGACCTGTGAGTGCAGAGCCTGAATTTCTCACCTGTGCTCCCCTGAGGCCTCTCTTTAGTTTTGTTGACCTTCACTGGGAGCCAACACTGCAGCCTGAGCACAGGGCAGGTGCAGCTGGGCTGGGATCCCTTCCTGGCACAAACACTGTGCAGCATCCCAGAGCCTCCTGGTGTGTGCCACAACTGGGAAGGTGAAGGTGGCCACAGAGGCCAGGATTCCTGGCTGGCTGAGGGAGCTGCACCTTGTTCTCCACCCTGAGGTGCTGGACTGGGGAGAGTTGAGCATGAGCACAGCCCTTGGTGAGTGTCCAGGGCAGGGGGATCCAAGCAGGGCTGTGACTCATGCCTTTTCCCAGCAATTCATTTAAAAATAGAATTGCAGCTGAAATATGCTCTGAAGGTCAGAATATCAGGGCAGTGTGTTTCTGAGGGTTTTTCCTGGGTAAGGTGTTGAGAGAGAACAAAATATTCTTAATTTTCAAATTCACTCTGCTGGCCATGTAGTCTGTGTAGAAAATGAATTTTCTTTGTATTCCTACTGCAGGAAAAAGAGACATTACCTCCACGGAGCTGTTCTCTGCTCTGCTTTGTTTGACTCAACAGTTGCTCTGTCACTTTTGCTACTGTGGTTTCACAAAGTTTTGTGACTTTATTTACCTGTTTTTCTAGATAAAAATCTCCACCACAGTTGCTAACTGATCCTGAACTTAATGACTGCCTTAGGGAGAGGCAGTAATCACTTTACTCCTGCATGTTTTAACCTCTTACTCAGCCTGCTTCAGTCAGAAATGTTTAGAAATGGATTAAGTTTTACTACATGAACAGGAAGTTTCAGACTATACATTCTGAAATTATTCGTGCACACTCCAAATATTTTATTTACATCTTTAGTCTAAGAACTTCCATGCAATTTTTGCCTTTATAATCCAGCATTCTGCCAAGTCCTTTCCAGTAGTGGTGGGGACTGTTTGGGTGGTTATACACAATTTTTCTGAGAAATGGAAAGACAGAGGGAAAACCTCTGCAAATGTAATGGGTATAGGGGGTTGTTCCTAGTTTTAAATTTGGCTAAATGTCATCTTGAGGAGTTTGCAGCCACAAGGAGCTGTCTTTAAAAGCCAAACACAGCAAAAACTGACCAAGAACAACCACTCTGTGTTTTGGTTCCTTCACTTCCCTTTGTTGTACTGATACCTTCTTTAAAAGCCTTGAACCTGATATTTAAGATACCTCCCCTAGTCAATTAAACAAGCCAAGTAAATAGTGAAACATCTCATTATTGAATTAATTTGTATTACTTCTCTGTATGGGATCTCTTTAGCTCCACAGTGCACTTGGTAAATTGGAAAGCTTGTGTTCCCACACAGTGATTATTTACTTAATCTCTGCCTGCTGCCAAAGCTCCTCCAAACCTCCTATTTTAAAATTCATAGTGAACCATGGGAGGGGAGCATTCAGTGGGGTTTTTTTTTGTTGTTTTGCTTGTGGTTTTGGTTTTTTCTTTTAATATTGCCATCCTGGAGTTGCCTTGCTCTCAGCAGTGGTGGAGAGTCTGGCTCACTCCCTGCACTGCAGTGAGAGCCAAGAAGTTTTTCCCTTCCTGGGATGCTTCAAGAGACACAGAGCAGCTCCCAGTGTCTGCCTCACCATGCTGTCACACTGCTTTGGCTTTACAGCCTGGGGCAGAGCTTTTTAAAACCAAATTATTTGCACAAGAAATTCTAGACATTTTTTTTTCTCTCTCTTTCTTTCCTCTCCCAAGTCTGGGGTTGGGTGAGCTCGTGCTCATCCTGCACAGCCCTGTTAACCCTGTGCCTGCTGCCCTGCATAGGTTCCTGCCAAGGAGGAGACTGAGTCAGCAGCACTTTGGCAGTCTGAAGGTGAGTTCCCTGCAGGAAAGTCAGATGGATGATGAAATCCATCACTGCACTTCCAATTCCTACAGCATTTTTAAGTGGATTATAGTGAAGGGTTGTATTTGCACAGCTGCTTTTAAAGCAAGGATTGGTTTATTTTGCTTTATGATTTTGTTGTTTAAGGAGTGTCTCCTCTGTTGTTTGTCTAGTTTATCTGTGACTAATTTTAGCAGGATAGAATTAAAAATTGGTGTGTTATTTTCATTAGAGAATCACAGGATAATTCAGGTTGGAAAAGCCCTTCCTGACCACTGAGTCCAGGCTGTGCCCCATGCCCAGGAGTGCATTTCCACATCCAGGAACTCCCTGAACACTGCAGGGCTGGGCACTCCAAACCTCCCTGGGCAGTTCCAATCCCTGAGCTCCCTTTCCATGGGGAAATTGCTGCTGCTATCCAACCTGGCACAGCCTGAGGCCTTTTCCTCTTGTGCTGTCCCTGTTCCTGGGAGCAGGGCCCAAACCCCCTGAGCCATTTGGGAAGGGCCCACCTGGAGAGCTGAGGAGAGCCCACTTGTCCTGAGGAGATAACTGACCTGAGTGCAGGAACCCCAGTCAGGGAGAGTCCCAAATCCTCAGTAATTAGCCTGTAGTAATTAAATCAGGCTGTAAGAACTGCAGAGCTGGCCCCAGGAGCAGGGTGACAGGGTGGTGTTTGCATCCAGCAGGTGTGACTGAGCTTGCTTCTTCCAGTGAAATTCTTCTCAGATGTGACTGAGCTTGCTTCTTCCAGAGAGATTCCATGTGCATCATTAGCTAGATGGATGTTCCAAAGGGCTTTGGGCACCCTTTGGTGCTCAGTTCCTCTGTCCAGTGATCTGCTGCTGGTGGCTTTGGTTTGGAAGGAATCCCACTTGTCCAGGAGATAACTGACCTGAGTGCAGGAACCCCAGTCAGGAAGAGTCCCAAGTCCTCAGTAATTAGCCTGTAATAATTAAATCAGGCTGTAAGAACTGCAGAGCTGGCCCCAGGAGCAGGGTGACAGGGTGGTGTTTGCATCCAGCAGGTGTGACTGAGCTTCTTCCAGTGAAATTCTTCTCAGATGTGACTGAGCTTGCTTCTTCCAGAAGATGTGACTGAGCTTGCTTCTTCCAGAGAGATTCCATGTGCATCCCTAGCTAAGAGATGGATGGATGTTCCAAAGGGCTTTGGGCACCCTTTGGTGCCCAGTTCCTCTGTCCAGTGACCTGCTGCTGGTGGCTTTGGTTTGGAAGGAATCCCACTTGTCCTGAGGAGATGACTGACCTGAGTGCAGGAACCCCAGTCAGGAAGAGTCCCAAACCCTCAGTAATTAGCCTGTAATAATTAAATCAGGCTGTAAGAACTGCAGAGCTGGCCCCAGGAGCAGGGTGACAGTCAGGGTGGTGTTTGCATCCAGCAGGTGTGACTGAGCTTCTTCCAGAGAGATTCTTCTCAGATGTGACTGAACTTGCTTCTTCCAGAAGATGTGACTGAGCTTGCTTCTTCCAGAGAGATTCCATGTGCATCCCTAGCTGAGAGATGGATGGATGTTCCAAAGGGCTTTGGGCACCCTTTGGTGCCCAGTTCCTCTGTCCAGTGACCTGCTGCTGGTGGCTTTGGTTTGGAAGGAATCCCACTTGTCCTGAGGAGATGACTGACCTGAGTGCAGGAACCCCAATCAGGAAGAGTCCCAAATCCTCAGTAATTAGCCTGTAATAATTAAATCAGTAAGAGCTGCAGAGCTGGCCCCAGGAGCAGGGTGACAGGGTGGTGTTTGCATCCAGCAGGTGTGACTGAGCTTCTTCCAGTGAAATTCTTCTCAGATGTGACTGAACTTGCTTCTTCCAGAAGATGTGACTGAGCTTGCTTCTTCCAGAGAGATTCCATGTGCATCCCTAGCTGAGAGATGGATGGATGTTCCAAAGGGCTTTGGGCACCCTTTGGTGCCCAGTTCCTCTGTCCAGTGACCTGCTGCTGGTGGCTTTGGTTTGGAAGGAATCCCACTTGTCCAGGAGATAACTGACCTGAGTGCAGGAAGCCCAGTCAGGAAGAGTCCCAAGTCCTCAGTAATTAGCCTGTAATAATTAAATCAGGCTGTAAGAGCTGCAGAGCTGGCCCCAGGAGCAGTGTGACAGGGTGGTGTTTGCATCCAGCAGGTGTGACTGAGCTTCTTCCAATGAAATTCTCAGATGTGACTGAGCTTGCTTCTTCCAGAAGATGTGACTGAGCTTGCTTCTCCCAGAGAGATTCTTCTCAGATGTGACTGAGCTTGCTTCTTCCAGAGAGATTCCATGTGCATCCCTAGCTGAGAGATGGATGGATGTTCCAAAGGGCTTTGTCACCCTTTGGTGCCCAGTTCCTCTGTCCAGTGACCTGCTGCTGGTGGCTTTGGTTTGGAAGGAATCCCACTTGTCCTGAGGAGATAACTGACCTGAGTGCAGGAAGCCCAGTCAGGAAGAGTCCCAAACCCTCAGTAATTAGCCTGTAGTAATTAAATCAGGCTGTAAGAACTGCAGAGCTGGCCCCAGGAGCAGGGTGACAGTCAGGGTGGTGTTTGCATCCAGCAGATGTGACTGAGCTTCTTCCAGAGAGATTCCATGGGCACCCTTAGCTGATAAATGGACTTTGGGCACCCTTTGGTGCCCAGTTCCTCTGCCCAGTGACTGCTGAAGGTGGCTTTGGTTTGGAAGGAATCCTGTGACTAAAGAGCCTTTTCCTAGAGCCTGCAAATGTATGGAAGTTGTGGAGCTTACCATGAATTGATGTGGAAACTCTGAAAATAGCTTTGCATCTCATGAGCTGCAACCTGTTTGTGATTTTAATGATCCCACATGGACTGAAGTTTCTGGTTCTGTGTGAGAGACAGGATACAAATCAAATAGGGAGTGAAATCTGTTATGTGGATGTTTACTGCATAGGGAAAAATGCATAATGAAGAGGTTACTGTGCATATTTCCCTTCAGCTGTGGATCACTCACTGTACTGACCTTTCCTTTACACTAAATTTGCCATTTATGGTTCTGCTGTGAACCATCTGTGGTCTTTTTATCAGTGTTTAACAAAACTTTAACAAATTAAAACCAGTGAGTTGTGGCCAGGGGTTGCTTTTAATTTGTTAATCTGACACTCCTTAAGCATTTAATTTTTTTCAGCTATCTTATGGGAACCTCCATGGGGTGAGATCTTTTCTAGAACAAAGCAAGCAAAAAGCACCTGTGGTTAAAAGTTCTGAAAGAGCAGAGTTGGTGGTGTTCATGCTCTGTGTGAGTCTGAAAGTCTCTCATTGTTTGCTTGAAGATGATGCTGCTGCTCTGACCCTGCTCCAACTGAAATTATTCTGTCTCTTTTCATCTTCCTTTGGATGATGGGGCAGACAGTTATGAAGAGGGCAAGCTTTGTCTTGAAGCAGGTAATAAATAACCATCTCCATCTACTTACAGTTTGGATCAACTTGTCTGGCTGGAATTACTGCAATTTAACACATTGTGGTGTCGTGAATAATAAACTATCTTCAAAAAAAAATTTTGATCTTAACGTATTTTGAATTTTGGGTGTGTTTTTATATAAGGCAGCTTTGAGCTGCAGTGCAGCTGGATGTGGATTTTAGCAAGGAAGAGTTCCAGATTCAGAGTTTGGGAGTTTTTCATTGCTGAAAAGATATTTGCTTCTTCAGCCACTTAATTTGTGTGTGCTAAAACGTGCTCTGAGCTTGATTTTAAAAGCTGCTGTCACTTGGTGTAAAATTAACCTGTTTTCTGAAAGAAGGTGTGGATGGATGGAAGCATGCACTGTAATTGGACTGACAGAGATGGCAGAGCACTGCCATGCCTCATTAAACCTGTGACAAATAATGGGGAAACTGTTTGCTTTTGGCACCAACTGCATCATCTTTGTGCAGAGTTTGGTCCTCACTGAGCTTCCCTGCAGGCCCCAGGGAGCTCCAGGCATTCCTGGCTGATGGAAGAGAAGATTTGTTGTATCTGTATTGTGTCTGTATTGAGAAATATTGAAGTATCTGTGTTGTTGCTGTTTGAAAACCAAAATGAGATGGCAGTAAGAAACTGGAAGAACTTCTGTAAATTCCTTTTTTTCACATACAGTGATGCTGTATGTAAAAAAATTTCTTCCTTAGATGGGCACCTAAGGAAAACAGAGCTTTTTGCAGCTCTACACTTGCACTGTTGGTTGAAGCCACACAACCTTTGCCCTCTTAGAAATCCCTGAAATCACTCAGAAATAGTTCAGCAGGCCAGGTTTGGGTCCTGTGCTGGGGAGCACTGCAGTGTGTCCCAGAAGTGAGGTGTGCCACTGCTGGGGCCATGTGCAGGGAGAAACTTGCCCAGGGCAAGTGGAAATATATAGTGGAAATATGGTGGAAATGCTTTATTTTCTTGGTTGGTCATGGAACAGATGTCAGGCAATTCCAATAAGAATTGCAGGATTAATGCTTGAGTAGGGGCTGTAGGATTACAGAATTCACAGAATTCACAGAATCACTGGGTTGGAAGAGACCTCATGGAGTCCAGCCCAGCCCCAACCCCTCACCCAAGCCCTGGCCCCCAGTGCCACATCCAGCCTTTGTTAAACACACCCAGGGATGGGGACTGCACCACCTCCCTGGGCAGCCATTCCAGAACTTTATCACCTTTCTGTAAAAAACTTTTCCCTGCTATCCAACCTAAATTTCCACAGCTTGAAGCTGTGTGCTCTGGTTCTGTCAGTGCTGCTGGAGAAAGAGCCCAGCCCAGCTGAGCACAGGCACCTTTCAGGAGCTGTGCAGAGTGATAAGCTCACCCCTGAATATCCTTTTAGAGAGATTAGGCCATGGGATCTCCCTGCAGACTGCAATTTGCTAGAATATGGGGTTTTACCCTCTGTTTTCAGGACCTTTCCTGCCTCTATACTGAAAAAAAACCCAAAAAAGTCTTAAAATGTTGTCCTGAGGCAGCTGAGATCCACAGCCAGCCACAATCCCAGCTCCCTCACACAGGGTTAAACCTTCTGCTGCATTGGCCATACTTTGTGAAGAATGTGATTAATTAATTTTTGGTGCCTGATGTGCATTTGGAACAGGAGTGGCATCCCAGGATTTGCATCCTTACCTGGGTGCTGAAGCACAGCTTTGATTTCAGTTCAGCCACGAACCCTCAGCTATCTTGGTGACTTTTGGATTTCAGCAAAGGAAATTTTTGCTGCTGTCTGAGTCAGCAAAGATATCATTGGGTTAGAAAGTTCCTGCTAAATGAAAACCAAATTTTAACACCCGAGCAAAACAAAATCCAGCTCATCACCCACGACTGGCTTTGCTTTCTGATGTGTGAATTTGCCTGGTGAGCAGCACGTGTTGAGTTCAGCAGCCCCAACAAGGTTTTTTTGTGCTGTGTTAAGATCTGTCTTCCAAGATCCCCAACGTCTGACAAGTTGCACTTCATTTTTGTTTTGGTTTTTACAGATGTTGTCACCTCCCTGCAGTGGAAGTGTGGCTGTGGGGAGTGCTCAGGGTCCCTGTTCCCACCAGCTGATGCTGCTCAGCTGCTGAGATGGATCAGAAATATCCTAAAACTTCTGCTCCAGAGGATCAAAAGCTGTTTTGACCTCTCCTTTCTCAAGCTCCTCCTCATCCCAGGAGCTGTGTCTGGTTAAACAAAGAAACCCTTCCCACCTCTTCCCTCCAGCCCTTAGAAACAGGAGTGGCAGGCTTTTCTCTCAGAGATACATATTGAAAAGCCTTGTAATTAGTCTGCAGCAATTAATTCTTGAGATATGTACCCATGTCTAGTTCAGATCTTTTCTCAGTGCCTGTGGTTTTGTTTTCCATAGTTCATGGTGTTTTTC
The DNA here is from genome assembly GCA_024362935.1 of Setophaga petechia. NCBI lineage: Eukaryota > Metazoa > Chordata > Aves > Passeriformes > Parulidae > Setophaga > Setophaga petechia. The sequence goes on from JANCRA010000149.1 coordinate 438,613, forward strand.
TTGTCCAGTATCTTGTTTTCTCAAAGAAGTTTTACATTACTGTTTTGACTACTTTTTTCCCCAAATATTAGATCATCAAACTCCTCTTCTTGCTTGCTGGCAATGAAAATAATCTCCAGTAGTCTATTAATACAATATCAATTTTAAAATTATATTGTTACAGATATCACAGATGAAGGTTTTGCAACATGTATAAAATTATATTCATGGTTGTTCTGACACTACATGCATTTAATTTGATTTATCAACTGAAGTGTTCCTATTAGACATCCTGAGTGTGTGGAGTCTAAATCTGGATTTAATTTAGGTTTGGAATGTGCTTTTGGCTAGCTTTTGGTGGCCTGGAGATCTCATGACCTGTCCTTGCAAGGATATGAAAATACTTCAGTGTCAGCAGGATTTTGATGGACTCTGGGATGGGAACTGGAGAGCCTGGAGCCTTCAGGGCTCTGCACCCCCCAGGAATCCAAGCTCAGGGTGTGTGGGGTCAGCCTGGCTGCTCCCTGCCTGCCCCTCCCACAGCCCTGGCTCTGCACCCTGCTCCTGCAGCATTTCCTGCAGCATTTCCTGCACCAATCCCACTCTACAGGAGCCCTGCTGGCTCTGCACCCTGCTCCTGCAGCATTTCCTGCACCAATCCCACTCTAAAGGAGCCCTGCTGGCTCTGCACCCTGTTCCTGCAGCATTTCCTGCAGCCTTTCCTGCACTAATCCCAGTTTCAGCATCTAAAGGAGCTCTGCTGGCTCTGCAGCCTTGTTCCTGCAGCATTTCCTGCCCCAATCCCAGTTTCAGCATCCAAAGGAGCCCTGCTGGCTCTGCTGCCCTGCTCTGCAGCATTTCCTGCACCAATCCCACTCTAAAGGAGCCCTGCTGGCTCTGCAGCCCTGCTCCTGCAGCATTTCCTGCACCAATCCCACTCTAAAGGAACCCTGCTGGCTCTGCAGCCTTGTTCCTGCAGCATTTCCTGCAACAATCCCAGTTTCAGTATCTCAGAGAAACTCTGCTGGCTCTGCAGCCTGCTCCTGCACCATTTCCTGCACAAAACCCAGTTTCAGTATCTCAGAGAAACCCTATTGGCTCTGCAGCCTTGTTCCTGCAGCATTTCCTGCAGCATTTCCTGCACCAATCCAACTCTCAGCATCTAAAGGAGCCCTGCTGGCTCTGCACCCTGCTCCTGCACCATTTCCTGCACCAATCCCACTCTAAAGGAGCCCTGCTGGCTCTGCACCCTGCTCCTGCAGCATTTCCTGCACCAATCCCACTCTAAAGGAGCCCTGCTGGCTCTGCACCCTGCTCCTGCACCATTTCCTGCACCAATCCCAGTTTTAGTATCTCAGAGAAACCCTGCTGGCTCTGCACCCTGCTCCTGCACCATTTCCTGCACAAAACCCAGTTTCAGTATCTCAGAGAAACCCTGCTGGCTCTGCAGCCTTGTTCCTGCAGCATTTCCTGCAGCATTTCCTGCACTAATCCCAGTTTCAGCATCCGAAGGAGCCCTGCTGGCTCTGCACCCTGCTCCTGCACCATTTCCTGCCCCAATCCCACTGTCAGCATCTAAAGGAACCCCTGCTGGCTCTGCACCCTGCTCCTGCACCATTTCCTGCACCAATCCCACTCTCAGCATTGCCCTGCTGTGCCCTGGTGCTGCCTTTCCTGGATCAAACCTTGCTTTTGTGTTCTTGTGCATTTATTGTCCCAGCCAGGGAGGAGGAGCTGGACAGGAGAAATGCCCTGAGCAGAATTGCCCAGAAATGCTCACTGCTTCTGCTGCCCTGGGCTCTTTTGGGGTTCCACCACAGAGCTGCAACCCTAAAGCTCTTCCAGGGGCTCAGGTTGATTTCTTGTCCTTTTCTTTGCCTTTGCAGTTCACTCCAAGAGGTGTCTGGGGCCACCTCAGAACCTCATGAGGATTTTATGTCCCATTCTGGGACTGTTTGGTGTGTGGTGTTCACAGGACAAGGGAAGAGACAAGAATCTTGACTCCATGTCTCAGAAGGCTGATTTATTATTTTAGTATATATGTTATATTAAACTATCCTAAAAGAATAAAAAAAAAATCATCAGAAAGCTAGCTAAGAAAGAAAAAGAATAGAATGGTAATAAAATCTTGGGACTGACTAGAAAGTCTGAGACAGCTAAACTGTGATTAGCCATTAATTAAAAACAACTACATAAAACTAATCACAGATGCACCTTTTGCATTCCACAGCAGCAGATAATCATTGTTTAAATTTCATTTCTGAGGCCTCTCAGCTTCTCAGGAGAAAAAAATCTTAGCAAAAAGACTTTTCATAAAAGATGTCTGTGACAGGTTGGTGACTGATGCTCAGTGTGACCACCAGGAGATCACTGCAGCACTTTCCTGCTCTGGAGCTCATTTCTGTGAGCCTGGAGCAGCATTCCCAGGTTCTTCAGGATACCTTGGAGAAACCTTGCCTTGCCTTTGGGGAAGTGGCTCCTCCAGTCCAGTGTGACCACCAGGAGATCACTGCAGCACTTTCCTGCTCTGGAGCTCATTTCTGTGAGCCTGGAGCAGCATTCCCAGGTTCTTCTTGGAGAAACTTTGCCTTGGCTTTGGGGAAGTGGCTCCTCCAGGTGCACAAGCTGCCTGACAGCTTGATTTGGTGACGTTGCTAAAAGCACACTAATTTACATAACCTCACCCTCATTAAAGCCTACACTCCTCACTATCCTGGCTGTACTGGGAGTATGAGTAGGACTCAACCAAACACAAATCCCAAAAATCCTGGCTTTTTCTTCCCTCTCCCACCTAGGCTGAATAGCAATCATTATCATCTACAACCCTAAACTCACCCTCCTCAACTTCTCCCTACTCGCTGTAATAACTGCAACTGTTTTCCTCACCCCAAACACAATCCAGGTCCTAAAGCTCTCTACCTTAATAACTGCATGGACCAAAATTCCATCACTTTTTAGCAAAAATTATTGCAAGTGGCACCCCTGGCATGGACGCTGCCATGGGGATGCCCGGGGCTGTGCTGGCACGGTGAGAACGGGCGAGATCCTTCCCCAGCATCTGGGGAGGGGATGAAAATGGGAATATTCCAGCTTTGTGCAGCAATGACGGGATGGAAATGGGAATATCCCAACTTTGTGCAGTAGTGCTAGGATGGAAATAGGAATATCCCAGCTTTGTGCAGCAATGTCGGGATGGAAATGGGAATATTCCAGCTTTGTGCAGTGGGGCCAGGATGGAAATGGGAATATTCTGGCTTTGTGCAGCAATGTCGGGATGGAAATGGGAGTATCCCAGCTTTGTGCAGTAGTGCTGGGATGGAAATGGGAATATCCCGGCTTTGTGCAGTAGTGCTAGGATGGAAATGGGAATATCCCGGCTTGGTGCGGCGGGGCCGGGATGGAGATGTGAATATCCCGGCTTTGTGCAGTGGGGCCAGGATGGAAATGGGAATATCCCGGCTTGGTGCAGCGATGCCGGGGATCTCCTGCCCTGCAGGAGGAGGGGAGAGGAGCGCCTTGGTGACTAGGAAGGCTCGGCTCTGCTCTCACCCTCCCAGCTCCTCCCAGGCTGGGTGAGTCACGTCGGGAGAGGGATTGGGTAAAACCCCGCTACAGAGCGAGCAGTAAACAGGAAAGTGCCGGAGCTGCTCCCAGCAGTTCCCGTCAGATGGGATGTGAGCCCGTCCATTCACGGCAGCTCTGACGCTCCTCACTCGTGCGTGTTGCGGTGTGCCTGGGGACACCGAGCCGCTCTGTCACAGGCTGTGGCAGCGCGCTTTAATTCGGGACGCGTTTCTGCTTTGTAAAAGTGCTCTGCTCTTGAGAGAGGGGTTTTGTTGTTTTCCTGGAGGTTTGGTGTAGTGCTGTTTCCTGTGGTTTTCCTGCGGGGGGAGGATAAGGTTAAGGTTTACGTTTGGAGCAGGGGGGCGGAGAAGCGGCGTTGTCCCCGCCAGTGCTCTCCTGTCCCCGCTGCCGCCCCCGGGTTTCGAACCCGCGACCTCCGGCCCCGCGTCCCTCCTCCCCGGGGGCGGGGCCCGCGCGCTCCCTACCTGCGAGGATGTGACGTCAGCGCCTCATTACCCTAATTGCGCTGACGTCACGGGCGGGCGGCCAATGGGGGCGGGCGGCGCTCCCCACCTGCTCGCCGCAGAATTCCCTCATTCCTGGGATTCCTCGGCGGGCCCGCGCAGCCAGCGGGGCCAGCGCCGCCGGCCGAGCCGAGCCGAGCCTGCCCCGGGCCCGCACCGCCGCCGCTGCCTCCGCCCGGCCCGGCCCAGCCCGGCCCGCGGGGCGCCGCGGCCGCGCTGCCGGCACCGGCACCGCCCGGAGCGCGGTGAGTGCGCGGGGACAGCGCGGGGACAGCGCGCACAGGTGGCCCCGGGGGCGGAGGGAGCGGCGCTGGCGGGCGGGACGGGGCTGGGACGGGGTTGGGACAGAGCTGGAACGGGAATGGGACGGGGCTGTCCCGGCCCGTCCTCTCCGCGCTGCGGGGCTTTCCTTCCCCGCGGGAGCCGCGCCGGGCCGGGCGCTGCCGGCGGCCGGGGAACCCCCGGAGGTGTCGGGATCCGGGCGGGGATGGAGCCGCTCTGTGCCCGTGTCCGGAAAGGGACCCGCTCCCCATGTTCGGAATGGGTCTCGCTGTGCCCGTGGCCCGACAAGGAGCCTCTTCCCCCGGCCCGAGAGGAGCCCGCTGTCCCCGGGGCCGGTCCCGCTCGGTGCCCGTGGCCCGGGGCCGGTCCCGCTCTCTCTGTCCCCGGTCCCGGTCCCGCAGGCAGCAGCTCCCGGCAGGACCGTGCCCGGGGCTGTCCCAGCGCCGCTGCCCGAGCTCTCCGCTTGGCTCCCGCCCCTCTGTTTTTCCTGCCGGGAAAATCCCCGGTGCCGCTCGGGCAGCGGAGGTGAAACCTTCCAGAACGCGTCCCGGGAGCGCCGTGCCGGCTCCTGGCGCTGCAGCCTCGCTGTTCCCTGGGCAGGGGTTTTTCTGTAGCCTTCAGCGCCCTGGTGTTCCCCAGATGGGATCAGCGGTAATTAATTAATGAGTTAAGCTGTCCACGCTGGTGCCAGTGCATCCCTTTGCTGAGAGTGGATGAATGGGAATTTAACGCCCATAAAACCAGCTCTCTTCCTTTCTGCTGGGTTGGTGCTTCAGGATTATCAGGAACAAGAAATAATGGCCATTTTTTTTAGTTACACCAAACAGAACTTGGCTGATTAAGAGTTCCAGGATTTCTCCTGCAGGGTGATTTATCTGGTTAGTTTTTCTCTGACTTTGTTTAAAGAGTGTTTCTCCCAGAGAAGCAAACTGCAGTTTGGGAAACCTGAATGAAACTTATTGCAAGCAGTGCTGCTGAGAACCCTCAGATCCAAAACTCTCTAAAATTGGGCAGCAATATCCCTCTCCTGCCTTAATAATAAACATTTTAAAGGCTCTTCTCCAGACTTCAAGGCCCTTAATTTGTATTTTCCTATCTGTGAACTTGTGAGACTTCTGATGTGGAATGTGTTTTGCTTAAATTCTCTATATCTCTTCTTATTGATTCCCAGTTATAATCTGGTTTTTGGGGATCAGGCTGTGAGGCTTTTGGGGTTCAGTTACAAGAAATGCTTTGATTCACAAGTGAGATACAGATCTGACCTGTTCACTGTTGGTAGAATTTAGGCCTGCCTGTTGTACATTTGCATTTTCCCAGTTATTGGTGGAATTTAGGCCTGCCTGTTGCACATTTGCATTTTCCCAGTTATTGGTGGAATTTAGGCCTGCCTGTTGCACATTTGCATTTTCCCAGTTATTGGTGGAATTTGGGCCTGCCTGTTGCATATTTGCATTTTCCCAGTTGTTGGTGGAATTTGGGCCTGCCTGTTGCACATTTGCATTTTCCCAGTTGTTGGTGGAATTTGGGCCTGCCTGTTGTACATTTGCATTTTCCCAGTTATTGGTAGAATTTGGGCCTGCCTGTTGTACATTTGCATTTTCCCAGTTGTTGGTGGAATTTGGGCCTGCCTGTTGCACATTTGCATTTTCCCAGTTGTTGGTGGAATTTGGGCCTGCCTGTTGCACAGTTGCATTTTCCCAGTTGTTGGTGGAATTTGGGCCTGCCTGTTGCACATTTGCATTTTCCCAGTTATTGGTGGAATTTGGGCCTGCCTGTTGCACATTTGCATTTTCCCAGTGACCTGCCTGGGCTGGAGCAGTGGGCTGAGCCCCCAGCATGCTGTGGGGAGCAGGGATGGATGCTTTGGGGCAGGGGTGGATGGATGGATGGATGGATGGATGGATGGATGGATGCTTTGGGGCAGGGATGGATGGATGGATGCTTTTTTTGGGGGGCAGGGATGGATGTTTTGGGGCAGGGATGGATGAGTGGATGCTTTGGGGCAGGGATGGATGGATGGATGGATGGATGGATGGATGCTTTGGGGGCAGGGATGGATGAGTGGATGCTTTGGGGCAGGGATGGATGAGTGGATGTTTTTGGGGCAGGGATGGATGGATGCTTTGGGGCAGGGATGGATGGATGGATGGATGGATGGATGTTCTTGGGGCAGGAATGGATGGATGCTTTGGGGCAGGGGATGGGTGGATGGATGGATGGATGCTTTTTTGGGGGGGCAGGGATGGATGTTTTAGGGCAGGGATGGATATTTTGGGGCAGGGATGGATGAGTGGATGCTTTGGGGCAGGGAGGGATGGATGTTTAGGGCAGGGATGGATGTTTTGGGGCAGGGATGGATGGATGGATGGATGTTTTAGGGCAGGGGATGGATGCTTTGGGGCAGGGGATGGGTGGGTGCTTTGAGGCAGGGATGGCTGGCTGGTTGTTTTGGGGCAGGGATGGATGGATGGATGGATGTTTTTGGGGCAGGGATGGATGTTTTTGGGGCAGGGATGGATGGATGGATGGATGGATGTTTTGGGGCAGGGATGGATGGATGTTTTGGGGCAGGGGATGGGTGGGTGCTTTGAGGCAGGGATGGCTGGCTGGATGTTTTGGGGCAGGGATGGATGGATGGATGTTTAGGGCAGGGATGGATGGAGGGATGTTTTAGGGCAGGGATGGATGTTTAGGGCAGGGATGGATGGAGGGATGATTTGGGGCAGGGATGGATGTTTTTGAGGCAGGATGGATGTTTAGGGCAGGATGGATGGATGTTTTAGGGGAGGATGGATGTTTTAGGGCAGGATGGATGTTTTGGGGCAGGGATGGATGGATGGATGGATGTTTTAGGGCAGGATGGATGTTTTGGGGCAGGGATGGATGTTTAGGGCAGGATGGATGTTTTAGGGCAGGATGGATGGATGGATGGATGGATGTTTTAGGGCAGGATGGATGTTTTGGGGCAGGGATGGATGGATGGATGGATGGATGTTTTAGGGCAGGATGGATGTTTTAGGGCAGGGATGGATGTTTTAGGGCAGGAATGGATGTTTTAGGGCAGGGATGGATGTTTTAGGGCAGGATGGATGTTTTGGGGCAGGGATGGATGGATGGATGGATGGATGTTTTAGGGGAGGATGGATGTTTTGGGGCAGGATGGATGTTTAGGGCAGGGATGGATGTTTTAGGGCAGGATGGATGTTTAGGGCAGGGATGGATGTTTTGGGGCAGGGATGGATGTTTTAGGGCAGGATGGATGTTTAGGGCAGGATGGATGGATGTTTTAGGGCAGGATGGATGTTTTAGGGCAGGAATGGATGTTTTAGGGCAGGATGGATGTTTTAGGGCAGGGATGGATGTTTTAGGGCAGGATGCTCTCCCTTCCCTGCTCAGGAACCCCTCTGTGGGATGGGGTCAGATTTTAGACCCACCCTAGAGCAGGAGCTGAACACCAGGAGTGCTGCTGGGATCTGACAGTCTGCTCTAAAATCAACCTGGTGACTAAAATAGGATAGAAAATACCTGTACAGACAGGTTAATTAAGGGCATCCACCCCACAAACCAATAATTTCTTATTCACACACGAGCAGCTTTGATAACCTTCTGGGCACCTCCTTTTTTCAGGGGATAATTGGTTTGTTTCCAGACACACCTGGAAGTTTTCTGTTGGAAAAGGAGCTTTGGTTCAGTTTTTTACTGTGCTGAAATGTTTCATGATGTGTGTGCAGCAGGTTGGGTAACATGGGATGCTCTGAGTGAACTTGTAGGTACAAGACAAGGTCAGCTTGGACTTTCCCACCTTCCATTTCTTAGCTTTCAAAAATTCCTAATTCTTAAAATGTTGCCTTGTTAAGAGGGGTTCATGTGACAAGACAGCAAAAAGCACGAGGTAAAATACCAAAGCTCTGCTTTAAGCTTATAATTTTCTATGTGATGAGCTAAATCCTTGTTTCTGGTTGAAGATTTGCCTGTTCAAACACATTTTGCACATGCATAACAAGCATGGTTTAAAGAAACCCCCAACCAGGGGAAAAATACATTAAAAAAATTAAAATAAAATTGGTATTTAGCCAAATAGGCTGAAGTTGCTCTCAAGATGTTGAGTTGT